>JBCNJP010004746.1:0-10526 GCA_039602395.1 Deinandra increscens subsp. villosa | reverse complement strand
GACTTGTTGACTTTAGCGAATTAGGGTTTTGTGTGATCAATCATTACGAGCATGCACGGAAGTTTAAACGTTTGAAATTTTATGATTCGTATCTTATGATTTTATGTGATATTTGTATATTCACATATCATTCGTTAATTATGTGAATTAAATAAGTATAGATTTAATTCTATGATTTTATATGAATTAAATACATATGTATATAATATGATATAATGGGATTTATGATTTTATGTAATTAAAGGTTTTTAATTACAAGTTATTGATAATAGAGTTATTACTCACAAATTCATGTGATCTAAATATGAAAGTTATGATTTCATGTAATCTTAAATATAATTGTGGAGTTATACTCCATGATTTATTTTAGCAAAGCGAGATTTATATTTTCCTATAAACTCTATACGATCTATATATTTTGACGTCCTTCGTATATTCATCGTTAAAAACGTTTCTTGTTAACTCCGTTAGAAATCCGTTAACACTCTTAAACTTCGAGGGATTATTCTTGTCAATTCCTAAACTCATTTTTATTTAGTCAAACCTGCAAGGACCCATCCTGTAATTGTCCAAACTTGAGTCCTATTATGGATTAATTACAGGGACCATTTCTGTCATTTAGTTAAAGTCAATTTAAAGTCTCATTTACACCACAATCGGAAACCGTCGAACCCTCACCTCCATATTGAATTCAGAAATCAACTCTCCCTTCGGTTACACCTAAAGACCGATCATCTAGTCCAATTAATACATACCTCGATCATTAGGCAAACACACAACACTCTCGCAAATCTCTCGCTCGCCCTCTCTCATTTTTTTCTCTTTTTCTAAGTTTTCCGATGAACTCGGAAACCCGACCAATCCCCACGGTTTCACCACCCTTGTCGTACATCACTGAGACCGTCGTCCACCTCTGAGTAACCCCGAAGCATCAGTTTTGAGAATCGAAGCAACGTGCGGAGTTGTCGTTAAAGTTTCGGGATTGGTCTCGGTGTTGAAAACTTGTTTTCTCTCATCTCCGACTCGAGGTAATAAATCCTTAATGCTAATCGCACATTTTTATGAGGTTTATTTGAGTTTCACGATTTTCCGGTGACCGGAATAAAACTCCGGCCACAGGAGTTCTTGGGTGGGGAAGATGAACCCAGGTGGGTACGGGTTATATACATATCGCGCCGAGTTTTGTAACGGACGCCAAACTGGCACGAGTGGTTAGGGCGTTGTGTTGTTCGCTGGAGGCGCGGGTTCGAGTCCCGGCCTCACCATTTTTTAATTCCCTATTTTCCTGGATTTGGTTTTCTGGGCACTGTCTGTACACAAAAGTATTTCCGCCTAGGAATTTAACTAATTGGGCCGCTGTCCGGATGGCTAAAACTCGACTGTTGGTCCGCGAGGTCACGGGTTCGAACCCGGTGACCTCCATAATTTTTATTTCGTTGTTTTTGTATTGTTTTGAGCATTTGGTTACTAGATTTTGTATCAAAATTGTTCCTTGTCGTGTCTTAAACCCGTAAAAATATATTTATGATACTGAAGACTCGTAAATCATTTTTGAGTTATAAAATATGTTAAACTTGTTATCTTTAATTAAAAATAGATTTCTAATACCTATATATATATATATATATATATATATATATATATATAGGGAGAGGATCATTTGAGAACCAATTTGATTTGGGAACTAAAAAGAACTAATTTGAGCCACAAGTTTATTTACATGTATCCCCCCTCCCATGAATTGTAGTGGTCCCCCCTGAAATATGTGGTTGAGATTTAGTTCTCAAAAGTTCTCAAAACAAAAAGTTCTCATTTGAACCTAACCCTATATATATATATATATATATATATATATATATATATATATATATATATATATATTGATATAAAAATTCTAGTTTTACAAAAAGGTAAAAATATATAAATTTTGAGTAGATTAATATATAAACTTATGCCGTTGGATTTTTATTGAAATAATCGAATATCTTTATGATAGCCTTTAATATATATATATAAATATACTTTGTCCTCGCAAAATTCGTTATTAATGTCACTGAACATTTAGTTAAATATATACATTATATATGTATTTATTTTTTATATCCTCAAACTTAGAAAATATATATTAAAGTTATATATTGGATTTTCTCACGTAACCTCGATAATCGCTCGGATTTGGCACACGTGCCATCCTCGACTTGTTTTGAATTCCTCGATCATTCGTTTTTATCGTTTACGCTAGACTTGATAGTTTAGAACACACACTTATACCCGTATGCTCGTAGGGTGATTGATTGCTTGCACCAGACTCGTTTTTGCTACTTGAATTAACTGTTGTGTAGAAACTTTGCTGAGCAACCTAAGGTGAGTTTCACGGCCCCATTTTACTGTTTTAATCCTGTTGGGGGAGATTAACATGCATGATTTACACAACTGAGATAATTAGACTTTTATATATCACTTGAAGTACTTGTAGCACACTGATGCAACAAAGTCCTTCCTATGGTACCGTTAATATTAATGACGATAGTGGGAAATATATTATAGTACTACTGGGTCTGACAAACCCCACCCGGGTCAGTCGCTCTGGCACGACTAGATATCGAACGGGTGTTATATTCGTCCTAAACACAACAAGGCAAACTATAAACAACTGTTAGCTTCGGCGACCATCAACGTGCGAAGTTTCATGTATATAGCCTAGCTAGCTATTTGATATATATTATGATTATGCTCTTACAACTTGATGTTATTGAATGGTCAATTTAAACTGAACTAGAAATGTTACTGAACTGTTAAACCTATGAACTCACCAACCTTTGTGTTGACACTTTTTAGCATGTTATTCTCAGGTTGTAGATATTCGAGTATCACGAGTACGCATGCATGAGTCTTGAAACACTTAAGTGTCTTTGGTCAAGTCATGTCACCTTGGGTGACACTGTTTTTACTTTAATGTTTTCATTGTATTTACGCTTCCGCATTTGTAAAACTATGAAATTATAATTTAACGAAATATGAAACGTCTTCATTAATTATTTGTCGTTTGGTGTAACTAATGGACAACGATCCTGGTTTGTCACACTCCCTGCGGCGCGTTATCGCGCGTGGGATTTTTGGGGGTGTGACAGATATGAGCATCATCCCTCTCATCTCACTTTCACTTTGCCCTTTGAAGTCAAAAGAACACACACACCCATTAAGGTAAGTTCCTTTTTGTCTTCATCATTCCATCTTCATGGCCTTTCTTCTTCTAGCCATGAACACAAGAACATTCTTGGTGTTCAAAGCTGCATTTTCAGCTCATTTTCTCTCTTGTTATCTCAACCCCATGAAAGCAGATTGAGTCACAAAACCCACAAAGGTTGTTTTTGAGTTTTCTAAATCATAGTTTTTGCTCAAAATCGTGACTAAAATTTGCACAAACCCAATTTGTGAAAACAAAAACTGGAATGGGTTGAGATAACAAAGCTTTTCTGAAAATTTGAAACTCAAAAATTCATGTCCCGATGAACAGCACGCCCCGTGCTGAACTAGGCACGGGCCGTGCCGCCACCTACGCATGCATAAATATTGTGTTCTTAAAAATTTTCGCAAATGGCGATCATGACGAACTTGAGGAGAATAACGCTCAGCCAGGTGCACCTCCTACGATCATAACCTTGATGAACCAAGTCATGACCTTAAGAGCAAACTTGAATGAAGCTTATGAACGAGAGCTCGAGCTAAACGATAGGGTCAACTTCTTGACCATTGCCTTTGAGTTCCTGGCAGGATGCATGGCCTCTCTAAGCGAGAGACTTGAGCCCATCCTGGAGCCCACTTTCGTGCTCTTAGACGCCCCATGGCCTGAGGATGAGGTGTTGGGAGATATCAACTTTGAGTCCCACATTTTGGACGGCGACATGTTCGCCGACATCCCTGTGCTTATTGGCGTGGTTGATGACTTTGTCATCAACCTGGAAGATGACGAGGATCTCCCCAAGCTCCCGCACGACTAGGTTAGTCACTAGAAGGAGCTCTCAATCATGAAGCTAAGAAGAAGTCAAGTAGAAGAAGTATGAATGGAATAAAGTAGTTTGATTGTGTTTATGTTTGTGTTTGTGATTGATCGTGATGAATCCCAGATAGTGGGATTATTTTGGCATGTTTTAGGTTTTACATTAGAAATGATCTGGGTCTAATGTAAGTCTAAAAACGTGTATCATCTTGATTTATGACTATGATTAGTGTTTAGTTTATTAGTTTAATGTTTATCTGTTTAGTTTAATATTTGTGTCTTGAGCATTTGTGATACAGGTACCGGTTTTGTAGTCTGATTCGGACTGGGAGGTCACGACACTTGGCGTGGTAACCATTCCACGGGACAAAGAATCAGAAAACAGTGGAAGTGCTGCCCAAATTTTTTTTCATAACCAAACCATTTTTTATTGTCATTGTCCCTAGTTTACTAACGTATGGGTACATTGAGGACAATGTACATTTTAAGTGTGGGGACGGAAAAATAACGGGCAAAGTTTTCGAGAACTTAAACAATTGCTCTGTCCGATATCAAGCTTTACACAAAAAAATTCAAATAAGCCTTGATATCCCCTAATTTTTCAAAATTTTGTCGTCCTAAACGGAACGATAAGCATAACAGTTTTCCTCCTAATCATAAAGATTTCAAATTCCATTAAATTATAAACAAATTTTCAAAAATAAATTGAAATATTTCTTATGGCAAAATTAAACAATTTATTTTTAGAAAAACTTATTTTTCCCCTTCCCCCGTATTCAGTGAGAAATTGAGCCCAAATAAGCATGATCACCTATATACATGCTCTTTTTTTCCTAAATTATGAGAGAAGCGTGGTGATCCGACAAAGGTAGAATTTGACATATGTATACGTCCCAAGATGGACAAAATTGGGGACGATTACTTAAGTGATTGAGGCACTTAGGATTTTTCCACCATCCGTTTCTTAACCCTTTTCCTTCACTCCATAAAATTCCCCCTAGTTAACCCCTTTAAGCCTAAGCCTTTCGTTTCTAAACCCCTTTTATTTTGCAAAAGAAACCCACCCCTTTATGCAAAATAACATACCCTTTTTACTGCTTATTTATTTTTCGCAAAAAGCGGGTCTTTTATAAAAAATCAACGGTATGACTTTTTCAGGAACAAATAAGGCTATGATGTTGATCCGTAGGTCCTGGATTAACATTCGGATTCTGTTGTTTTGTCTATGAAAAAGAATCATTGTTAGAAAAAAAGGGAATTCACAATTTAGATTCCCCGAGTTAAATAAAAAGAGCAAAGCTCTCTAGAAAAGTAGTATATTCTTTCGAAAAAGTCACTGGCAAAAAAGAAAAAAAAAGAAACTAAGGTTTAGAAGACCACTCATTTACACTTTTTCCCTTTCTTTGTTTCAAACACACCTATCCAAACCATACCCCAGACGTACCCTTTGAAACCCTCATGATACTTATGTGGATTCCAGTGAGATCTATGGAGGTACGATCACATGCCAAGCCTATGTTGTCTGCTCGTCTTCACCCAGGTATGAGTGTTCACCCAAATAATCAGATGCAATCCCTAAGAGTTGAGTAAATATTTGTGAGGCTAATAAGTTTGAATAAAAATAATTTTCAGTAGGCTTGCCATGAATTTTTATATTTCAATTTAATAGAGAAATAAAAATAAATCAATGGAACTAGCTATCAAAAATGATGGAGGACCACTTTTATATTGTGTCTAACCTATAAGGCGCAAGTAGATGAAATCTTTACGATTGTCGGGTTTATTTTGTACAGAGTTTTTCTTGAGGATAAGCAAACGTTTAAGAAGGAAAAGAAATCTGAAGTTTCACCTGCTCCAAAATTTGTATCTGGTTCATCTATAATTGATAATGAGAAGTTGGCTACTTCAAGTGACAAGCTTAAGTCACAATCTGAATTTGATGAAAAGATATTTTATGATCAGAAGAATGTGACTGCAGTGAAAGTTGAATTTTCTCGTTTAGCGAAGAATGGACATTTTACACCTGAGGAGAAGCTTTCTGGAAAGCATGAAGGATTGGGTTTTCACGGGATGAAAGACAAAGCCGAGAAGATTCAAGCATCATCATCTCAAGATTTGAAGAAATTAAAGATGAAACAAGTTAAGAAGGAAGTTTTTCAAGCTGATAAAGTTCAACCCGAGCGGTTTTACAAACTCAAGGGTTCGGATCAATTATTTTCTGACAAAGAATTTCCACTTCATTGTATTGATGCTCGGAAGATTGCTGAAGTCTTTGTGAAAGCTAACATTTCTTCTGAAAGTTCTCAATCTCGAAGCCCTACATCCAAATGGGTACATGATCACAGGCATCAGGTATATGATTCTCATTCTGATCGTGTTCAAGATATTCATGTGTGTTCTTCGCAGGTACATCAAAGATGGGACAAAACGAAAAGAATCTGTTATATTTACCGCCGATCAGGGCATATGGCAAAGGAGTGTCCATCACCTGCTGATTCACCCCAAGGGTTTCATAAGAAACCAGTTTTTGGTAAACCTGCCAACACAAAATTCTTTGATGAACAAGGCAGAGTTTTTGATGACGTTGAACCTACATTCTTTCATAAACAAAAATGTTTTGTTCCAATGTTTTCGAAGGTTCAAAGTGTAGGTTCATCATCACAGTCACCTGTGATTGTTTCATTAAAAACTGAATTACCAAAAAAACAGCAATGGAAACCTAAGGTGGTTTCTAAACAAAACAAGGACACTGGTCGACGAGAGGCGGTTCGCTTCGGGTCATTTTTGGACTAATCAGTTTGACCAGTGTGCAGGTATTCCTAGAAGACCTATCGATGATTGCAAAGTTGTTGATGGAGTAGTATTCTGCTTAACTTAAATTTCATGATAAATTTTCTATATCTGCGAATTTTCTGAATTCTAAATCTGCAAACTATCCGTGTTGATTGATCACTTTTCTTTGCTTACAAATTTTTTTCTCAAAAACCTAAAAATAGAGTTTTGTTTTGTGTAAAATGAAAATTCAAAAATAGAGTGTTTATTTTAAGGGGGAGAATTGTATATAAGGGGGAGTAATTGAGAAAATGCATGTTATGGGGAGAAGGTTAATACATGCCAAATATATAATGAAGAAAGGTGAATACATGCAAAATATAAAATTGTGAGAAATTGATCATTGGGAAATGATAGTACATTGGCTTACGTATCTGACTCATGGATAGAGTAGATGAAAGAGCCATAAGATCATTGTTTGATATGCTTGGTAGGCTCGGCAAATCAGAAAGTATTCAGATGTGATATACACTAAATTCTAATGCTTGACCATGTGGATAACATCTTGATGCATATTTCATGACACAAAAAGAAAAATAAGTGTGAAATTTAAAATGAGAAGTCACTGTGTATACATGTGTTCATTTTGCAAAGATTTAAACTTGTTGGATTTTTTTTATTTTGTCAAACGATCGGACTTTCTCCGCGTATCGAAAGATCGACCTGATCGTTGTTCGTTTGACGTTCTGCTTTATTTTCTTTGATGTTTCGTATAACTCATCGGACTTTCTCTGCGTGTACGGGAGTACCGACCTGATTGTTGTTGGGTTATACAATTTCAATTTGTTTTATTTTCTTATTTTGTTAAATCCGAGGCCTTATCTGCGTATCGAAAGATCGACCTTAAGGTAGACGATTTAACGTTCTTATTTTTTTTGCATGGAACACAGTTGACTATATCATGAAAAATACTATGCTATTGTGAAAAATCACAAGTGCTATCACAAAAAAGGAAAAAGAAAGAAAAACAGAAAATGTCTAAGTATGTCTGATAGTATGGGGTACACTGGTCAAAGCAAATATAATCAATACTTTAACATATCCAAATGTTATGAGTATGATTCTGCCTGAGTTTAAGATGGACAAATTATACCGGCAATCAACATGACTTATGTGTTTTGATTAATTGAAATTGAAGTGTAGTTCAGTGCGTTATGTCCAATATGATCCCATATAGTGATCTTTCTCATACCAAAAATAGTGTTTGATTCTGTATTGTGATTTTATTTCTTTTCAGAAAAGAACAAAAAGATTTTCGGTGAGTTTTAGCATAAACTTTGAAAAATCAAAAGGATTTTGTTTCTGCTTTATTTTCGATCTGGTCAACACGTGATACAAATCAATTTTCAAAATCATATCTTGGAGTATCGAATAGACGTTTTGCGCCAAGATTATTTAAATGTTTGAGCAGGTTGCTATGTGCAAGATATCACAACTTCAAGTCTTCTGAAGATGTTGATGAAAGACCAGAGATACACTAAAATGTCATCAAGTATTCAAGATCAAGCTACGATCGTGTTTAGGAGGAGTTTGTTCGACGATTCATTTCATTGGACGAACGGATTCTACACTTGAGGGGGAGCTTGATACAAAGTTGATGATGTTAAAAAGATACTGCACATGACGAGGGGGAGTTTGTTGATACATGATATATGCGTCGTGTGAAGTATCAAGCAATGTACAAGATCAAGTTCAAGTAGGCTTGGCCGAACCTGGTCCGAACCTGAAGTTCGGACTGACCGAACCTGGGGTTCGGATGAAGCTCGGCCTGCTGGGTATATATAGGTGTTTGGTCTTTGTAATAGTTAGTTTTGAGCGTGCAAGATTACTGCTAAGTGTGTGTTTCTGAGTGTTTTTCTCTGAGTCTGTTTTCTGAGTGTTTACTGATTGTAATTGTTCATTGTGATCAATAAATCCATCGGTTAATTACGTTTCGATGTCCAAATAGCTAGATCGAGTAGACGGTCCGATGCTCATGCATTTCAGTCACATAACACATATATCACATACGCATGGTAGTTGATAAACTTTGAAGATAACACTTTGAAATATGATACATGTTGCAACCCCAAAAATGAGAAAACGAGAAAAGGGGCAAGGATTACTGTTGGTCCAAAAACAACAACCGTTCACGATATCTAACTAATCTAAGCGTGCGAAATCCGGTTAGATTAATGATTCAAGAAAGAGAAGAGAAGAAATCAAATAATACGATGAATAAACGTTAAAAACCTGAACTTTGCACACAAGATGAACCTGTCGGGTACAACACAGAAATCGTAAACAAGCTTCTCTCTCTAGTTTACGATTACGATCGTAAACTCCCTTGATTTCTCTCTCTAAAATCGTAATCTCCAAAGTTTGCAATGAGGAGGTCTAGTAGGGTATATATAGTCCCCTATTGGGTTTACTATTGGGCCCCTTGTGGATCATAAACCCAATAGTAAACCCAAGCCCAACCATAAACTAGCCTAAATACAATAACAAAACTAGCCTATAATTCTAATGAAACCTTCTAAGCCCAGCCCAAGTTATTTAATATTACAAGCCTCATAATCTAGCCTCTACAATTACTCACTTGGATATAAGTTAAGTCCATGAAGCGAAAAGTGAAAGTGAAAGGATTAGTCCTAAAGATTTATCCTAAAATAATAGAAGGGGCGACATGAATATTGGAATATGGATTCTAAACTCTTCTGCATTTGGGGAATCAGTTTTAATGTTATTAATTGAAGTTTGAAAATTTTAACTTTTAAGAGTAACAATACCTTAAACGTTACTAGACATGCTTTGGCCTAATAGGTTATGACACCCTTCCAGTTACTACATGTCATTCACGTCTCGAGTACTATCACTAATTATGTTTGATAAAAGCATAGGTTTGGTTCTAAGGCTTTTGAAATCCTAAAATCGTATTTATGTTCAAAACTTGAATTAAGAATTGGCCTGATTGATGATTTGTGAAAAACAAACCTAAATCCCTAATTGTTCATGCATAAAAACGTTAATTTTTGGATTAGAAGAATATAGATGAAATTGAACATTATAGTTTAGACTCGTTGGGCCTAACGAGCCTCTACAAGGGCTACAGTAAGCCTAAATCGGCCGAAGCAAGGCAACACGTCCTAATGACGTGCCTTTTCAAAGCTAGGCCGTCCAAAGGACAAGCCTTAACAATGCTAGGCGTTCTAAGAACGAGCCTTAGCAAGGCTACCTAAACGCGCCTAAAGCACCTAACTAAGAACCTAAACTAAACTAATTAAACTAATAAAGCAATCAATAAACGAATAACGAAAGGAAGGAAAGAAAGGAAAAAAGAAAGAAAAAGAAGAGGAATTACCTTCAAAGAAGTTTTTCAAACGAGACGAGCTTGAAAGACAGCACCTCTTCGTCGAGAGTATAAAAACTACTAAGCACGACACCCGAAGTGGTATTGTAGTTGTGGAACCGCCAAAAATTGGTTATTCCACTTGTTTATACTCAAACTAGGAGTTGCAAGCTAATAGGGATCAAGGGAGGGTATTTATAGATGAGAAATGGAGTGGAGATTTGTTTTTGGGGCGATGTGGGATGGGTTAAGAAGAGGAGGTCGCGACTATGAGATCAACATCTAACACCAAACTTGTTTTCGCGATTCCCGCTTCGTTATAACTCAGTTTTACGCGCGGTTTTCGCCCCCGTTCACCATTTTTAG
>JBCNJP010004745.1:0-10040 GCA_039602395.1 Deinandra increscens subsp. villosa | reverse complement strand
GATGAAGAGTTGCATCTTTACCATTCTCCTGACTCTTTTCCAACTTGTATAAATAATTCAGGAAAGTCGGTAAATTGTTGCAATTTTTCAATTTCATTTGCAAGTCAAAAATCTCAATCTTTTGTTCAGCTATTTTCGTATTAGCTTCCATTAACTCTTTCTGTGAAGCAATGTACTTGTCCATCTGTTATAATCAATTTTATGAAATTCTCTCAAGTGACACTCTTCCAGAACTTCGGCAGTAACTTTCTCAACCTGTTTCTTATAATAGACAACATCTTGTTTCAAAATGTTATTTTGACTTTGAACCTCACCATTTTCATTACGCAACTTTGTGAGTTCCTCCTGAAGTTGAATTATTTCTATCAGCAGCTTTGACAAAATTTTTATGAATATTCTCATATTTTTGTTGAAGAGGATAAGATTTTGCAAATAAAGTATCAAAATCTTCAACAGCTTCTTTTTCCTTAGCTTGAGCTTTATTGCATTCTTCAACCAACATATTCTTCTCTTTCAACCATTCTTCCTTAACACTAGCAAATTCTAAACAATTTGCACATGATGCAGACACATCCTTTGGAATTTTGGCAGCTAAACCATTACAGACTTTAATTTTCCATTTCTCCACTTCCTTTGTCAGAAAAATATTCTCTTCAGTCAACTTTCCCACCTTATTCTCTAATTCTTCAATTTGAACTTTAACCTTCAAATCTTGATCAACTGTTTCAACCGTTTTCTGAGAAAGTTTAGACATATGTTCCTCACACTGTGTCTTAACAAAATCCCATATCAGTTTTGCTTTTCGATATTTCCTGATTTGACTTTCAAAAGTTATAGGCAAAGCTAACAGAAGAAGTGCAATAACCTTTTCATTTTGAGCATGCGATTTCCTTTCTTCACTTGAAAAATTATGCATCTCCTTAAAATCACCACCATAATAAGTTGGATACTTAGATTCATTCGTAACCGGTATTCACAAATTTTATCCAAATCAACACCATAATAAGTTGGATACTTAAATTCATTTGTTGCCCAACCATGATAATCTTCAAGTTTGATTAACTTTGGCACATTCTGACGATGACGCTTAACGAACACCTCAGTTTCATACATTTTGGAAATTGGGAAATTCGATATCAAAACTTCAAACTTGAAAAATGAAGGTCTTCCAAGAGGATTTTGGGTACCAAAACGGAGGGTACTGTCCATTAGGCCGTAAAAGTATAGATCTTTCCAAGTCAGTCGTTTTAGCTGGTATTGGGTTCCGTAATTCTTAACGCTTCTCAAGTTATGTCAGTTTTCGTGAAACAACCAAAAAAACCCAACTTTGTTCGAACTTAATCCGAACCCTATCCTAACTTCCTCCGAACTGTGTCCGAACCCTATCCGAACTTTATCCGAACAAAATCCACTCGAACTCCTTTCGAACGTAAACACAGTCAATAGTGTCCGAACCCTATCCGAACGTTGTCCGAACTTCACACGAACTTAAGGTTCGGAGCGGTTATTTAGGCGAACCTGAGGTTCAGACTTGCGTGTTTTGGCAGACTAACGAACGTGACCAAACAAAAATTTTTGGTCAAGAATCGTGATTTTGAGCATATTTGAGCAAGATTTTCAATAATCAACGTGAGTTTAGCAACATGAAGTTTTCTAGAATTGAATTTCACTTGGTTTTATCAAGAAAACGACCACAATCAAAGCAAACGCAATAGAGCAACCTGGAATTTCTCTGAAACCAATTGAAAAACCGTAACACGGATCTTACTAGAGATTTGCTTGATCGTAGAGTAAGAACGAGATGAAAACGAGATGTAAATAAAGTTTGTTTTATTGAAATCAACAAAGACTCAATTACAAACTCTCTAATCAGCTCAACAGAGAAACACTCTCAAAACACATAGTTAAGACCCGGTCTCTCTCCACTCGTCTCTCTTTGTTGCAGATTACAAGACAAAGTTATCTATTTATACTAGTCTGACCGAACTCTGTCCGAACTATGAATTCGGCTGATCCGAACCTAAGGTTCAGACAAAGTTTGGCAGGCAGCTTAAACTTGTATCTTGATCTTCACATCGGCTCGTTCAGATACTTCACATGACGCACAAATTAGGTATCAACAAAATGGTCCTATAAAGTCGATACCCCAGATATCAAAAATCTCACAAACCCGAATACTGGTCTGGGGCATCTCATCTCTCCTTGACACGTTGCCTACGCGCTGACAATTGTCACAACTGCTAATCATCTCAAACACATCCCTAAAAATAGCCGGCCAGTAAAATCCTGACTCAAACACCTTTTTCGCTGTAAAGCGCAGCATAATGTCCACCAGTCGGACCCTCGTGACAATGTCTCAAAATCTGGCGTGCCTTAAGCCCATGCACGCATCTCCTAATCACAGAATCAACACCGATCCTGTACAGATAAGGATCCTCCCAAATGTAATGCTTCAAGTCAGAAAAGAACTTCTTCTTCTACTGAAACCCGTACCCTTTTTTCATCGTCATCGCTCACGCGTACATAATCGAGTAACTCATGGGAGAAATAGTCATTTATGGCCCCTGGAGTTTCTCATCATCCGCGTTCTACAAACGCGAGAGGTGATCGGCCGCCACATTCTCGGCTCCCTTTTTCTCACGGATCTCAATATGAAATTCCTGCAAAGGCAGGATCCATCGAATGAGTCTTGGCTTAGCATCATGTTTGCTGAACAGATACTTAATAGCCAAATGATCAGTATACACAATAGTCTTGGACAGGACCAGATATGATCGAAATTTGTCGAAGGCAAACACAACGGCGGGCAACTCTTTTTCTATAGTAGTGTAATTCTCCTGTGCATCGTTAAGAGTTCGACTCGCATAGTAAATCGGATGAAAGTGTTTATCCCTCCTCTGTCCTAAGACTGCCCCCACTGTAAAATTGCTCGCATCACACATCAGCTCAAACGGTTGCGTCCAGTCAGGAGCAACCATGATCAGGGCTTTCACTAACCTCTCCTTCAACACATTAAATGCCTTCATGCACTCATCACTAAACACAAACGAAGCATCCTTTTCCAAAAGCTGTGTCATCGGCCGAGCAATTTTCGAAAAATCACGTATGAATCATCGGTAAAATCCCGCGTGGCCTAGAAAACTCCGAATGGACCTAACAGAAGTTGGCGGTGGGAGTCTGGATATAGTATCAACTTTGGCTTGATCGACCTCAAGCCCCGCCTGTGAAATCTTGTGCCCAAGCACAATACCCTCACGAACCATGAAATGACACTTCTCCCGATTAAGCACCAGGTTCGTCTCCTCACATCGAGCTAATATCCGCGATAAGCTCGTCAAACACTGATCAAAGGAACTCCCGAAAACAGAAAAATCATCCATGAAAACCCCCATGGAGTCCTCGATCATATCATGAAAAATCGCAACCATAGAGTGCTGGAATATCGCAGGAGGGTTACATAATCCAAACGTGTTGATACATGGTCCTAGATCGTCATGTGAAGTATCGAATACAAGACGAGACATACAAGTTTGCTGAGGTCCGAACTCAGGCCGAACCTGGAGTTCGGACAAGGCCGAACAGGTCCGAACCTGAGGTTTGGACTAGCGGGTTTTAGCAACTATAAATAGTAGTCTTGTAATAGAAGCTTAGGGCTTCCAAGTGATATCTTCTCTGTGTACTCTGTGGTCATCTCAGTGGTTAATATAAGTCATTTGTATTTACTCTTTGTGTTCCAACTCGTATTACATTGATTTCATAATAATTAAGTAGACGATCCACACGTTTAAGCAATTTCAAGTGGTATCGGAGCATTTGGTTTGCTCTACGAATCTCTGTTTTTGGAAGGTTTGACTCAAAATACACGCTTTTGCAATAATGAGTATTGTTTTTGAGTTCGTTTGATCTTCTGGAGTGTGCTTCACGTTAAAAATTCATTCCTAATTTGTTTCTATCGAGTTTGTTTGAATTCCTGTCTAAAATTCCAGTCAAAAACACTGAAAATCGAGAAAATGGTGTCAAGTGAGCTTGGTCTCATATGAGGTTCGGACAACTTCGAAGTAACCGCTCCGAAATCGAGGTCCGGATGGCGTTCGGGCATTTCCTTGGTTCGGTGAGAGTTCGGGGCTTGTTCGGTAACAGTTCGGACAGAGTTCGGCACTAGATTGGTCCAAGTTGGTTTGACTCTTCCGAAGGTGAGGTTCGGAGGGAGTTCGGTCAAGTCTATGTTCGGGCAAAGTTCGGAGGTGGTTCGGACGAGGTTCGGATCAAGTTCGGACAAACAGTATTCAAGATTTTGAGTGTTTCATGAAAACTGACGTAACTTGAGAACCGTAAAGAGTTACGGGAGCTAATACCAGTCAAAACGTTCGTATCAGAGAGATCTATACTTTTACTCGCCTGAGGGCTAGTACCTTCCGGTTTGACCCCCAAAATCTGCTTGGAAGACCTTCGTTTTTTAGTCTGAAGTTTTTGGAGTGTTAGTTTTCGGCTTTGGTAAAGAGTGGATTCAAGCATATTGAATTGATTTTTCATAAATTGTTTGAAAATGAGTGCATCACAAGCTAGTCTTATGTTACCTAGATGAAATGAGAAGATTATCATGAATGGAAAGTTGATTTTGAAATTTATATCAACAAACATTTCAGAGTTTTGGGAGATAATTGATAAGCAATTCAAATGGCCTAGTGATACAAGAGGAGATGTACTACTTCCTCGACATCTATCTTTAGAACAAAGGGGTTATAAATATAATGAAACTAAAGCCAGAGACATTATTGAAAATGCTCTCTCAAAAGAGTTATTTCTTGAACTCACAATGGGTTATACTGCTAAGGATAAATGGACTGATTTGCTAGATAAAGGTGAGATATTTGCAAATATTAAGACTATGAAAGATGTCTCAGATTCTTCTGACTCAAAATCATACGACTCAGCATCTGAAAGTAATGATTTGTCAGACAAAAAGGATTGTGATATAGTTTTCAAGACTGAACAAATTGAGGGTTGTGTCAATGATTCTGATTCTAGTTCTGAAACAAGTTCTGGTGTTATATATGACAAAGGGGATGAAAGTGACATAGAAGAAATTCAGAATGGAAATTTGTTCGTATGTTCAAAGTGTGCAGAAATTGTTAAGATTAATAAGACTTTGATGATAGGAATTTTTGTTTTGGCTAAAGAATGTGAAAAAGCTAAAGCAGAAGCTAATGATGTAGCTGCCGATTTTGAAGCATTATTCAAGAAGAGTTATCTGGTTCTACAAAAGTATGAAAAGGCTAGTGCTCTTGTTGTTGAAACTGCTACTGTTGAAAAGCTTCAAAACAAGATTTCTCTGCTTCAAGATGAAAATGTTCTTTATCGTGATATAAATGAAGTTTTGACTAAAGATGTTGAGATTTACAAGAAGAAAAGAGAAATTGTTCTTGAAGAATTGTTTACTGAATGTCACATTCGTAAAGTGCAAACATATGAATATGATGAGCTCAATGTCAAGTTTATCAAGTCACAAAAAGAGGTGTTTGATGCTCAACAGAAAATCAATGAGTTACAATTGGAAATTTTGGAGTTAAAAAGACAAGTAAAGAATTGCAATTTGTCACCGACGTTGCTAAATTTCTTATACAAGCAGGATAAAAGTGAGGAGAATCCTAAGAGAGACGATATTCACATGGTTCCTCAACCAGTGGATTTAATTGAAGTTACTTCTGCTCAGATTGATCCAAAAGATGAATTGCATGATTATTCCAAGTTTGCCACTCCACCCAAGAATAACACGTCTAAGTCTAAGAAGAAAGAAAAGTCTTTGGGTGAAGCTCCAAAATTTGTGTCAAAATCTGTTTTGTTGGAAAATGAAAATGTGTTTGATAAGGTTGCTTCGAGTTCTTCATCTGAAACCGAAGAAGACAGAGTTTTGATTGAACAGAACAAGCTAAAGGATATCAAAGCCAAATTTACTAGCGAAGCTAAGGCAAGAAAAGTTTATGGTTCTTCTTCAAGTTCTTCAAAGAATCAAGGTTTCAAACATAAAGGTTTGGGTTATGAAGTCAAGGATGTTTTAGTGCAACAGACAACAAAGAATCCGAAGAGAGTTGATGTTCAGCATGTTCCTCGACTTCATCAACAATCAAAGAAACAATCTATTCAGACCCAGCACAAGCAAGCTCATCAGAAGAAGCCAAATGTTTTTACATCAAGAAATGGTCATTATCATTCTGGAGGTTTATCAAGTGGTTCTTACTATATAACCCTAAGAGCATCTCTCGAGTATGATTCTTCTGATAATTTCTTTGATTCGTTTACTTCTGATAATTTTTTGGTTACTATGATTATCCTGCCGTGAATCATAGTTGGAAACCAAAGAATTTTGTCAAATTTTCACCAAAGTTTCATGAAAGAATTTGCTATGCATGTCGTCGACCTGGACATACGGCTGCAAATTGCCCGATGACTGCATATGTTCACCAAAATACAAAATATGTGGATCAAAATGGTAAAATTTTTGATGAACCATGGTTACCGCACTCTAAACCAACTAGTAAGTCGTCTTCGTTAAAGACGCCGGTTGAAACATTTTCAGGGTTCTGATCAAAAATTAAAATCTTCAATGCAATGGAAACCGAAAGTTGTTTCCAAGGCCAACAGCGACTATGTGGAAGACACCGGGCGACCCGATGTTGTTAAATCGGGTCGATCCCAAAGCATCTAATGTTTTATTTGGTGTAGACAGGTATTTCATGAAGACCTTTGGGTGATTGAAAACTTCTGATTGTGGAATATCTGTGATAATTTAAAACTAAATTTCAAAATCATTTGGTTTTCAAAAGGCTAAAACTGCAAGTATACATGTTGGTTGATCAATTTCTTGTTTTTGTTTTTACCTCCGTCTCATTCTGAGGGGGAGTTTGTTTTACAAAAATTCAAAAATAGTGTGTTGTTTTTCAAGTTGTAAAGATGAAAAATCTATAAATAGAGTTGTCATTTTTAGGGGGAGAAATTTGGAAAAGACAAAAACATTGAAAAATGCTAAAAGCCAAAAACATTGAAAAATGAGAAACTGTATCCGACATGATTGGGAAATGATGGTACATTGGCTGACATTGTTTGACTCATTGATAAAATAGATGAAAAATCCATAAGACCATTTGATCGATGTGTAAGGCAGGCTCGGAAAATCAGAAAGTATTCAAATGTGATATACACTAAATCTGATGCTTGACCTAGCTAGTGGACAACATCTTGATGCATATCTCATGATATATCAAGAAAAAGATATGTGCAAAATAAAATGAGAAGTCACTGTGTATACATGTGTTCATTTTGCAAAGATTTAAACTTGTTTGATTTTCTTTATTTTGTCAAATGATCGGACTTTCTCTGCGTGTCCACAAGACCGACCTCATCGTTGTTCGTTTGACGTTCTGCTTTTTTTCTTTGGTGTTTCATATAACTCATCGGACTTTCTCTGCGTGTACGGGAGTAGCGATCTGATTGTTGTTGAGTTATACAACTTCAACTTGTTTTATTTTCTAATTTTGTTAAATCCGAGGCCTTATTTGCGTATCGAAAGATCGACCTTAAGGTAGACGATTTTATATTCTTATTTCTTTTTGCATGGAACAATCATTATGTGATTAAAATCACAAATGAAATCACAAAATGTGATAAGCAAAAACATATCTGAGTATGTCTGATAGTGTGGGGTACAATGGTCAATGCAAAACTAATCGATACTTTAGCATATCCAGATGTTATGAGTATGATTGTGCCAGAGTTTAAAGTTGGACAAATTATATCTGCAATCGGCATGGCTTATATGTTTCAATAATCGAAATTGAAGTGTAGTTCAGCATGTTATGACCAATATGATCCCAAGTTGTGATCTTTCTCGCAAAAGAAAAATATATTGTCTGATTCTGTAATGCATTTACTTTTCTTATTAGAAAATACCAAAAAGATTTTAGGTGTGTTTTGATATAAAGTTTCTAAAAGCCAAAAATATATTGTTTCTGATTTGTTTTCGATTGATCAACACGACATTCAAAATCAATTTTCAAAATCAAAATATCTTGGAGTCTTGAAGAGACATTTTGCGCCAAGATTATTTATGTTGGCAGGTTTCTATGTGGGAATAGAACTTCACAACTTCAAGTCTTCTGAAGATTGTTGATAAAGAGATTACACACGGTGCAATATCAAGTATTCAAGATTGAACTCATCATCAAGATCGAGGAAGAGTTTGATTGAAGATACAAGATACAAGTTTTTAATAGAGGAGATGATACTGCACATGCCGAGGGGGAGTTTGTTGATACATGGTCCTAGATCGTCAGGCCGAACTTGGAGTTCGAACTCAGGACGAGACATACAAGTATGCTGTGGTCCGAATTCAGGCCGAACCTAGAGTTCGGACAGGGCCGAACAGGTCCGAACCTGAGGTTCGGACCAGCGGGTTCTCACTAGTATATATAGTAGTCTTGTAATAGAATACAGAGCTTCCGAACGATATCTTCTCTGTGTACTCTGTGGTCATCTCAGTGGTTAATACAAGTCATTTGTATTTACTCTTTGTGTTCCAACTCGTATTACATTGATTTCATAACGATTAAGTAGACGATCCACACGTTCAAGCAATTTCAAAACGGCATGCGTCAATACGCAAAAGTGCCATAAGGACATGTAAATGTGGTTTTTGTCACAACCCGCCCGCACCTATCACCCAGTCAGGTTCGGGGGAGGTGTTGTGGAAAACAGGCTGTCGATATCAGATACACGTGGAAGCAACAGAACATGATAATATTAAACAACAGGTTATTTATTTACAGACTGCCTACAAAGTTTCATAAACTTAAAGTAAATATAATAATAATAAGTCTTGACTTAGTATCTTAACAGAGTACTAGGTCCCTGGGCCCGAAGGTTCTTGATATCTTATTATACACGCAAGAACTTGATTCTCTGTAGAATCACCTGTCTAGTGGATCTCTACTAGTTTCCTACAAAATGTATAAAACATCTTGTATCAACAACTATGAAGTTGTTGGTGAGCCGTACCTACACACAATGTATCAACATTGCCACTATCTTTACACAAAATTTTATCCGCAATGGAATGACTAGAAAACTACCAGCAATTCATATATATAAGTTACGGGGTACAACACATGCACCATAAGACATCTAGCATACAAAGTAATTTCACATTCCACGCAATGTTTCCCAATGTAACAGATAGTGCAATAACCAATTTACGCACGAAGCTTTGTTGAATGGTTTATATTCATCATTGTGGCTCATAGCGTTTTAAACTATAAAACAGAGCAAGGTAACGGAACTCACTTGGTTTAGTTGGTAGCTTCAACGGTGATGATTTATTTTGGTAGCCGAACTATTACCAGAATAGTCAAGTTAAGCCAATAATAATAATAATAACGAAGTATTTGTCACAATAACATCCTGTTTTAGCTTAAAATTTCGGGATACATTCTATGCTTGCTATGGTGCTCTTTTGTTTGCATATATATATTAGTATCTTGTTCTAACTAAAGTTCGGGTTATATATGAATTATGAACCCAAAGCTTACTATGGTATTTTTCTTAGATGTATATATTCAGTTGTGGTCTTGATTGCAAGTTGTCCTAACTTCAAATATTATTAAGCTTAAATAGTCTATATTGATACTGTTGCATAATGCAACAGTAAGCATTTTGATATTCGCGATACGCGACTAATGTTTAATTATATTTTGGAAAAAGTGTGTCACGAACCGCTATACATTTTTATTGAATCCAGAATTTCTATTTTTAGACAATGTTGCATGATGCAACATTAACATCTATAATATTTAAACCTTGCAACTTCAAGTAAAAGTTATCTCAATTAAATTTTTACAAAACTAGAACATAAGTTTTTGTTTTAACCCGGTAGAATTTGGTTTCGTAATACTTTGCGGTTCATTTAACATTTTAATTTTTATAATAGTTTTCGCGGGTCGCGAGATTCGCATACGAGGGCTCGCGTTCCGCGGGTTTGATTAGTCACA
>JBCNJP010004743.1:0-14972 GCA_039602395.1 Deinandra increscens subsp. villosa | reverse complement strand
AATACAATTGTTTGCTAAAATATACGGAAAGAAATAAAATGATTGAATTATGTATAAGTTTAAAAAATGATTTATTTAAATTTCAGTTTATTTTAGCAGTTTGCATAAGTTAAAAAACAAACACTTTTCTTCTTACAGACTGCAGAGGTTTAGTCCATCTCTTCTGCTACAGATGTCTGCAGATGTGGTCCGCAGACTGCAGACATTTTATCTCTTAAAAAACAAACAGCACCTTAGAAGACATGTAGTGTTAACAAAATGGATGTTTCAATATTTCAAGAGTTTATCATATCCATAGAAAATTTAACAGAATTGCCAAATACAGAAGTTATGTTTACCAAAGGAAGGTGCCATCCATTTTTATTCATTTAAAACATGTGAGTTCATAGTGAGCTAAGCTAATAACCAAGGCATGAGAAAATATAAATATAAGAATGTACTAATGTAACCTCTACTGGTTTACATCAGTTTCCATGTAGCATAATCTGCTATATCACCAAAACCTTTTCTTTATAACCAAATTTATATTCTACACTTCTTTATTAGTATTAACATATCTTTAGTTGTGATACTATAGATTTTCATGTCTTTTCTTTTCTATATGAATTCCACGGAACACTACAACAAAAGAGTCGTATAGCAAGGAGAAAAGTCCTTCACAAATTAACATGAACTTACATGAGCCATATATTGGTACAAACCAAAAAAGCTTAAAAAGTAAAAAAAAAAATAAAAAAAAAAATAAATAAATATCGATTAGCCTTTCAAGAAAACTTAGAAAGGCTTGTATAGCCTAATATGACCATTAAGGAAAAACCTCATATGTAAAATGTGGCCAATCTTCACTACATGTTTTACAAATCTTTTTAGAATGATCTTAGGCTCTTAGCGCATTCATTTCTTTCTATTGAAGCTATTTCATTTGTCTAATGACATATATAATACAAAATCGCAATCAGATTTAAAGCAATTCAAAAATGTGATATACAACACACACAAAAATTGAAAGACAATGAAGCAATTTATTAAACGACAATCTAAAATGAGAAGAAGAATCTTAAATCTATATCTATATCTATCTATATCTATATAGTATATATATGAAAAGCTTGAATGCCACATGGCATCACCACAACAATTCTTTTTATCATTTTCCCGCTCAAATGGTTTGCCTTATATTTTTTTAATTGGTTTGAATAATTGACAAAATCATTAACTATGTTTTTAACAAAGTAATTGACATTAAATGCATATCCATATCCTAATTTAAAAACTGAAATTAATTGAAATTGATTCATAATAAATGAGGATATGAATACTTTGTTTTCAAATTTATAACTTTTTATATTGTCGAATTTTAATTTTTTTCTTTAATTCTAATTAGCGAATTACATTTTTATAACATGTTAAATTTTGTATTCGTTTTTTAAAACCGCCCGTGCGTCGCACGGGTATCAAAAACTAGTTGAAATATATAAGGACATCGAAACATACCGATGGAGAAGAAGGCCCAAGTCGACTAAATAAACCTCACTCAAGAAGACCAAAAACCCCAAAACGCAATCAGTTCCATCAAAATCTGCAGCAACACAAACGAAGATCAACAATTAACCCCTGATAATGCTAATATTAAAATTGGAGGTAAAAGGAATCCGATTAAATCTAACTGTGAAATATCCGTGTAAAGCATAAAAAAGGCTATGTGATTAGTCATCACCTACACGTGTAAGACATATGTATGAGTTTTAATATGAACATTCATGTGGTAGTAAATCACAGGTAATCTAAGGCCCAAGTCGACTAATGCACCAAAGCGGCGACGCATTTAGATCTCCGGTTCAAACATGAAACCCTAATCTCTGGGTAAATCGAAAACCACACAGTCACATATAGCTCAGATCTAGATTCAGATCTTCATAGCAAGTGATTTGAGACTCATTTCGGCCAAAAAGAAACGATAGGATGTTAACCACCGTAGACCACCAATGCAACTCAGATTAGTCCCAAATCCAAGACAACCACTGTGTAAACCACATAACAACAGCTCAGATTCCGGCGACGGTTGCGCTATACGCCGTCTCGAGTCAAGGCAAAACACTTAGAAACAGCGACGGTGCCGCCACTCTAGACACCGGCGAGCACAGAACGCCGTGATCAATGGCGCAGCTTCCAAGGGGCGGGAGGGGGCGTCCGACCCCCCGAAATTTTTTTTGCGATGTAGGGGGTATATAGTTTTCGTGTAGAAAATTTCGATATACTCCGGTTTCGACCCCCCATTATAGTTGTGAAAAAAAAATTTAGATCTCGACCCCCCACATAATATTCTCAAGCTTCCCCACTGGCCGTGATCAAGGCATCGAAGACGACGACCAATCCGTCCACCACCGACACACATGCATCAACGCCACGGAGCAACAACACCGATTAGATAGAAAGAGATCCTCAATCTTAGAGAGGCGGTGAAAAGCCAGGGTAAAGTGGAGAGATCTAGAACATGAAGAGAGACAGAGAGAGAGAACAGTTTTGTCAAAGAAAAATTCGGAAGACCGCCCATAGTAAAACAAAAGGGAAAATCACCAAAATGACCCACTTTGACCAAGAAAAATCAAGAATGACCACCTAAAATTATCCTAACTCAAATGACTCAACCAATAGGAAGCAACCAATTGTCATCTTTCAACCAATCAGATTCTAAAATGTGTCCTCCATCTGACAAGAAGGATAAGTGTCGAGCCCACCTCCAAGCAATAATAGTTCGACACATGGACAAAAAAGTCAAAATGCTAGGCTTGTTATCCGAACCACTGCGAGCCTGCCACCAGAGTAAGCCGACGACTTGGCTTGTATTCAAGGGCTTGGCTTGAATTGGTGGCTTGAGGATTACTTTCTCACACCTCCACCCTTACCTCTCCCCCTACTTTATCTCTTAGAATTACTTTACTCCCTGTCACGTTCAACCACCCTACTCCCCCATTACCTCATTCCCCCCTCTTTGAATTAACTCTAGGATTCTCATTTGTAATGTGCCCACATTCGTCACTATTTTTCTGAAGACTAACGAAAATGGTGGTTTGTATAAATTGCGGGTTTGCGACGGCCATACGTATATCTTCCACCACTACGAATCCAGGACGACGTTTTCATTGTTGTGCTAGACCCGTAAGTGTATCTTACTTTTCATCTTTTGTTATAAAGAAAAATATAGAATTCTTCACCTACCATGTTTTATAACTAGTGGGGCTAGAAGCGCGCGTTGCGCGCTTTGATGTTTTGGAAAGCTGGCATAGCGTAGCCGATGATAACTGAAAGCATATGTGTTTATTTAACCCGAGCACGCATTGTAAGTTCTAGAATGAAGGGACAACAAACTTTAGCAATTTACATGCATATGTATCTATGACCGAAGTTAACTGCAATCCTTTAGTGTGATCAGAAAGAAGCAAAGCAATATGCTGAAGTGGTTTAAAGGGCTAAGAATCTAAAACTGAGACATATGATGCCTAGGAACTACAATTATGGCGACCCATAAAAAGTCAACTGTTTTGATACAGCTTTAGCTTCACAAAATAGAGCCAAGGCAAACCATGGTATAACCAAAGCATAATATAGATTTATAGCAATAAGTTTACAAAAGGCCAAAATAATTGTAATGCCTGCAACCTAATAACATTGTACACATTTACATTGGCGAAAAGAAGTTGACTTTTCTTAAGTTAAGAGCTTAAGCTAGAAGCCACTTTGACTTTTGAAAAGTAAACGGTTGGAGCCACCAAACTACCTAATTAGAAGTTGCAGGCCTGACTATGGTCGTAGTCCCAAAAGATGTCCCTTTTTGTCGTGAACACTTCTACATATACTATCTAAAGCTTTGGTTGTTTGCAGCTTATACGTCCAAAAGATGCTTCTTCCTCATCCTTTTCGATCGGATGTCTAAGTAGAGTCCGAGCTTGTGACCCTCTGCCTCTTGGTCCTCTCCTTCATCAGACCCTGTTTCTGTATAAATGAATCACTATTTAATCAACATCTAGAGATAATGCCACATGGCTAGAGATAAGTTAATCTCAGGCTGACCTTTATTGTATATAAAGGTTTATCAAAACATTTTAATTTTCAATTATACACCTATATTTACTTGTAATCATAATGGGTTAACAACATTTGATTGTATTTCTATAAACACACCCTTTTTCAAAATAAAAAGCAGGTATATAAGAGCATAAGTTTCTCATGATTGTTTGCTACCAATATTGTTTGTTTTGGGGTAAATCGGTTTAATAAAATAATAAACCTCTACGATAAAACAGATCCATATTCCATTTCCTAAACAAATACTAAGTTTCAAGTTTTATTATAGCATAAATTAATTGAAATAATGAGTTAAAATATATTATTTTTCACCATCGCAAGACAACCTATGTAACCATTCACATTTTGCCATTGTCAATATAACAAACCAGTGGATAAACAATTGGATACAAATTACATTACTATATAGTGAAATAAAGAATTGGAACATAGCTTATCTCTGAAGTCAACTTTCAATTTCAATGATCCTCATGTTAAGCCTCTTGATTTGAATTTTGCATATATTAATGGCATGTTAGACCTCCAAATTGTGGTCCATATGAAAAAAATGTAACTGATAAACGCATATATGCTTTCAACCACTTGATTGTCTAAACTATTATATTAACTTATAAAGCCAATTATAGTTAGCATTTTCATATAAACAGGTGTTTAAATAGAAACTGAATCATATATTATAAAGTAATAACTAAGGTGAAATAAAGGAGTGTAACAGAGATGATCTCTGATCTCTAAAATGTCATTTTCATATGCTAATATTATATGGTGATGCATATAAATGTTGGCTTTACCTTTTTAACATGTAAAAGAACCAATCTGTTTTGGATCGAGCCCTATAATGCACATTAATTTTCTTGAACGCACTCTACTTGAACCTCATTGTTGCTTGAATTTTAGCTTTATAAGCTTGATCTTAGAAAACAATGTTTTTGTTTACTTCTTTTGAAGCATCCTCACAGAGTATTTTAGTATCCTCATTATAAGAAATTTTGGTTTATCTAGCCTCAAGTTAATGGATACTGACCAGAGATAATGCCACAAACAAAGAGTCTAAAAAATACACCTTTGACATTTCGTCGAACAACTTGGAGGCAACCAAAACAGGGTTCTAACATATAGATTCTCTTAAATAATGCATTGCTATTTTGTGAACATGGATGATCTACAATAGAATAATGCATGCTATTTTGTAAACATGGATGATCTACAATAGAAAACATGGAACGATCTGCAATCAGGTGTGTACAACATCAATGATCCGCAATACAAACAAACATGACAGCCATGTATTTTGTAAAACAAAGAGGTTTCTATACACAATAACAAATAAAATTAGACAACAAATCAGAGAGGAAAGGAAAAGAATGAAACAGACATTCAATTGCAACAAATTGCAACAGGACCAAAAAACGCAGAAAGAAAGAAATGATGAAATCGCAGAGCACTAACCGGTTGAACAATGAAGGATGGGGTGAGATTTCTTGAGGAGGAACTGAGGTTATGTATATGCAGCAATGACAGGTTGATGTGTTCAATAGGAACAAACTGTAGAGAAAGGTAGAGGAAGGTAGAACAATATCGCAAGACATACTCAAGCATGGGTTGTGAAAGAAAATTCAAACGAACGTATGTTTGTCTGTTTTGACCGTGAGAAGTTGAAATCAAGGAGGAGCTGAAATGAAGAAGCCTTGTATATTGCGCTATGTGGGAGGTACATGAAACCATTGTGTTAGAGCAGGTTGTACATTAGGCAATGGGAGGAGTAATATTCACCTATTCATGATTACACTGTTCAACTTTGACACTATTCACTATGTTTTAAATTGTTTTATAGGGGAATTATTAGGGTTCGAACTGTGGATTTGTCAGTTGGGCTGATCCTCCAGTATCTGAAAGAGCTCTTGAAATTCTGCGTAACTACCAGGACGATGCCCAAAGATTGGAGCTCGCAGTTAAAAATCTAAAATTTTTATTGATTGTGAGTTGGTTATTTTTTTTATATATTTCTTTGGGAAATAAATTTTATATATTTTGAAATTGATTATGTTTCTTGGGGTGATGTAATAGTTTAGTATCATGATGGCACTTTTGTTATGAAAAAACTTGAATTCATTATAACTTCTGTTTGTCGTGTAACATACCATTTCACATACATATATTTATTTTTATAACGACATGATTTTTTTTCTTGATTTCCAAATATAGTACACAACATCCAATCCAAATTCTCCACACATTAGAGATTCCCATTTGATCTGAAATGTAATCCGAAACTCCTCCTAACCAGCGAATTAAAAACCCTTCTCACCCTACCCGTAAAAAGGTAGCCAAAAACTTTATAAATTAAAGGAATAGATTGGGTGCTTTAAAAAATATACATATATATATATATATATAGGAAAAGGATCATTGGAAAACCCTCTAAATATTGGAAAACCTAGAAAACCTTTTTCAACCAATCACATTATTTCTTTCTTTTTTAATTTTTCTTTTATTTAAAGGGGCAATATGGTAACATGACATAATCTATTTTAGTAAACTATTTTTAATGAATGTTTAAATTAATATTCTCTCTCCCATCTCATCTTTCTTAAAATCTCATCTCTCTCCTTTAATTTTAAATTTCCAGTCCAAATTAAAAAAACAAACCTGATTTACAAATGAAAAAATCGTTGATCAGCAGTTCATCACCAGCACAACGATTGTTACATCGTTGTAACAATAATTTTAGGTATTTTTTCAAGAAAATAAAACTATGGTTACATAGGTGTAACCATTCAGAAAGTTACCTAGAAAGAAAGAAGTTGATAGGAGATTACTACTTACATTTATGTAATAACTATCATATGCGTAATCACGTGAAACAATTTTATAACGTTCTAGAAAGAAAATACATGGTGTCACATTCGTGTACCATCAATTAAAAACATGTGAAATAAAAGTGTTACATAGGTGTAATAACTACTTACATTTATGTAATAACTATCATATGCATAATCACGTGAAACAATTTCATAACGTTGTAGAAAGAAAATACTTGGTGTTACATTCATGTAACATCAACTAAAAACGTGTGAAATAAAAGTGTTACATACGTGTAATCAGATCTAGAAACAATAGAATCACGAACACAATTTACAAACTTTTTTGAATGGTTACACCTATGTAACCATCGTTTATTTTCTTGAAAAAAAACCTAAATTTATTGTTACAACGATGTAACAATCGTTACACTAGTGATGAACTAATGATCAACTAATTTTTTTTTTCTTTTGCAAATTAGGTTTTTTTTTAATTTGGCCTGAAAAATTGAAACTAAAGGAGAGGGAGTTTAGGAAAGAGGAGATGGGAGAGAGAAAATTGATTTAAACATTTATTAATAAAAATATGGTTTGTCTATTATGCCCTTGGTGCATTAAATAAATTTCAAATTATTTCCAAAAATTACACATTTATTTTCAACCATAGATTAACTAATCAATGGTGTAAGATGGGTTTTCCAGGTTTTCCAAAAAGATGAGGTTTTCCATTGAACCTTACCCTATATATATATACTAGTTTTTGATACCCGTGCGACGCACTGGCGGTTTTAAAAAACGAATACAAAATTTAACATGTTATAAAAATGTAATTCGATAATTAGAATTAAAGAAAAAAATTAACATTCGACAATATAAAAAGTTATAAATTTAAAAAAAAAAGTATTCATATCCTCATTTATTATGAATCAATTTTATTTAATTTCAGTTTTTAAATTAGGATATGAGATATGCATTTATTGTCAATTACTTTGTTAAAAAATTAGTTAATGACTTTGTCAATTATTCTAACCAATTAGAAAAATATAAATAAGGCAAACCATTTGAGCGGGAAAATGAAAAAAAATAATTGTTGTGATGATGCCATGTGGCATTCAATCTTTTCATATATATATTATATAGATATATATATATATATATATATATATATATAGAGTCGAGTTAGCCTACATCCAGCAAAAACGCTACATCCATTGCGGATTCATCTGGGGCGTCCATCAAGATCATCCAACAGCCAGGATCTATGGTGTTTCCGCCTATGGTGTTTTCGGTGGGGGAAAAAACACCATAGGCGGAAACACCATAGATCCTGGCTGTTGGATGATCTTGATGGACGCCTCAGATGAATCCGCAATGGATGTAGCGTTTTTGCTGGATGTATTTTACCCTAACTCTCTCTCTCTCTCTCTCTCATATATATATATATATATATATATATATATATATATATATATATATTTGAGTTTATGGGCGACTCTCCCAAGTCCTGGGCCTAAAATATTTGGGATTTAAAAATAAATAAAACTACATTATGAGTTTATGGGCTAAAAGTTATAAACCATACCATATTCGATGAGTAATTAATAATTTCATAAACCATACCATTTCATTAACACCTTGTAAATTATACAAAAAACAAAATGTTTGGGGGTGTTACCCAAACAAATACAAGCAGACGTTCCAACGGTAACAAAAAACAACAAAACCAACGACAACCTAACCCAACAACACCTACCAGTTCCCTTCAAGATTAACGTTCTTCAGAATCGGCCATAGGTTCCTCATCTTGAACTCATGCTGAAACTCAACCACAAACTCAATCTCCACCTTGTCCAACCTGGTGTCTTCGTCCTCCTCTTCTATCATGTTGTATAGCACCTTGAATAAGTCCATCTTGAACTGTATTGTACACCATTTGGACCTGATCTCTTCTTCAGTGCGGTGGTGAGCATCAGAACCGTACAGAACATGGAAATGGTTCGTGACCCTAATCCAAAACTCCGTATCAGGACCATCTTGCATGGCGTTCTACACTTCAACAACCGGCATTCAACCAGTCACTAAAACACGTCCGTTTCCATATGGCTAAACGTGTTGGAGTTAAGTTCTTTTGTATGATCGGAAGTATCCATCCTAACCCAAATCGGATTTTTAGGTCTCCCTACATATAGGAAAACAAGTACGTGTCAGCATCCGAATAATATAACATTTAATGGAATGATTGAGAGGAAATAATGTTAACCTCGATATAGGTCTTAACGTTGTGCATTTGATGTATGTCGTCGTGTCCTTGCATCGTAACGTTGTGCATTGAATGTTGGGGAACGTATCCGCCCATCATAAATATCGTCCTTTATGTTGAGAAGGGTTTGGAATGGTTATAGAGTTTTGGGTGAAGGTGATGGGGGGATAACTGGCGCATTTAAGAGGGAAGATCTTATAGATATT
Organism: Deinandra increscens subsp. villosa; assembly: GCA_039602395.1. Classification (NCBI taxonomy): domain Eukaryota; kingdom Viridiplantae; phylum Streptophyta; class Magnoliopsida; order Asterales; family Asteraceae; genus Deinandra; species Deinandra increscens. The sequence goes on along the minus strand of JBCNJP010004743.1, from coordinate 5,619 downwards.
TAAGGCAAGTTTTATATTAATATATAAAACAAGGGGGATAAAAAAGAGATCGAAAGTAAATGGGGGTGTTAACGCTGACATTTTCTCCTGAAAATGACGGCATGTATTAAATGAAAGACAACTAGTATCACTTGATTGATCTCACATATATCAAAGCCATACTTACCTACCGATTTTTTCAAAAATTACTAAAAATACCCTCGCAAAGCCAAAATATTAATTAACATTACTATATTGTGTCACATATATCAAATATCTATGGTTAATAAATTACTTTTATATATAAATAAAATGAAATACGTTTTTTTATATATATATGTCAATAAAATATCTATACTAACAATATTTTTTAATTTCAATCAAATAACAATTATAAATATACCATAGTTTTATATATATCAAAAGAATATCTATACTTAACTAACAATATTTATATATATATCAATAAAATATACCATTTTTTATATATATCATTTTTTAAATATACAACAATAAAATATCTATACTTAACTAACATTATTTTTTAATTACAATCGAATAACATTTATAAATACAATATATATATATATATATATATATATATATATATATATATATATATATATAAAATGTCTATACTTAACCAACAATTTGTTTTTTTCATTTCAATCAAATAACAATTATATAACAACAAGCAAATCCTACTCATGACGGGGTAAACAACGCCAAAAATAAAATTTATCCGCCATGAATCTACGATATGACATACAAGAAATTTTGAAATCAGATACACGATCAATGGCCTTGCCCAACACTAAATGCTCCATGAGCATACAAACGTATACAGCTTCGTTATTTTTTATATTGTCATTCGATTGAATAAATTCTTGGTTGTCGTCGTATATCAAAACCTTTTCCGCAGTCTTCAACTTCTTCCAGTATCCAAGAATAACAAGGAGATATGTGAAGTACACGTTCATCCTCGTAAATTTTGGGTGAACTGATCGCCTATATTGTTCACCGTCAATATTTTTAGGGTAATACAACAACAACTGGAGTGTCCGCATGTCAAGTTGGAATAGTGACCACAAGTGACCTTCTAAACATACTGGAATATAAACGTAATCTACATCGAGGATAGACGGGAAAGGCTTTAACTTTCCTGATGCATAACTTATTGCATTCTTGTTGCATGAATCGACGAGGCATTCATAAAATTTTGGTGGAAAAATCACCCACCTAAGCTTAAGGTTGGGATCTCCAATCAGTTGCCTATGTCTCCACTGCATTAGTCTACCAACCCAACCTTCGATATGCTAGCATAAACAACATAAAAAGATTATGTAATCGTTTCCGTAATGTAACATTTAATTATTTTGGATATTACTTACAATGGCTGACAATTGGCCATAACTAAGTAGTGGAGCCCAGAAACGTTGGTCAAGTTTTATTGGTTGAAAGAACAAAGTTGAATAACAGTAGGGTTTATCCCCTTCTTTATAAAACTCGAGAGCATCCTTAGACCAATTTTCGGACTCATCGTCCAGAATGGCCCATCTTCGTTTATTATGAACAGGTACAACTGGGTTCGTCGTAACAAGATTTTGTTGGACATAAATGCGAGGTTCAAGGTCGTAAATAACATCTTTTTTTTCTGTTGAGGTAGAGCAAGATGCACGTTGCTTCTTTGAAAACCTCCAGTTTTCAAGTATCATTGAAGAATTTTTTTTTGAAAGTTGAGAGCTATATTGTGGTTCCATGATTACCCTATAATTGTTTTCATTGTGTTATGAGATTCAATATATATATAGTATTATCTTATAATCCTAATAAAGCACTAAATTGGTTTCCACATGTCTTATTTTTAAGGTGTCCACATCAGCACTGCCACATGTCAAAACCACATTTAATTATCAATTTAGTAAATTACCAATTAACACTAATTACCAATTTTATCTTAATTAAAATTTCATATTTTAAAAAAATTTGGCAAACTTAATGTAGATTTGATAATTTTTAAAGCACTAAATTGGTTTCCACATGTCTTATTTTTAAGGTGTCCACATCAGCACTGCCACATGTCAAAACCACATTTAATTATCAATTTAGTAAATTACCAATTAACACTAATTACCAATTTTATCTTAATTAAAATTTCATATTTTAAAAAAATTTGGCAAACTTAATGTAGATTTGATAATTTACTAAATAATTTGAGTTTTTTTAAGGAAACTAATCAAGAATTTATCATTTTTAATGTATTAAATTATCAGTTAGAATTTTATAATGAATTATGTCATTTATAATTTTTAAATTTCTTAATTAATTTTTTTATATTTAACTAATATTATGAACCTAAATTCAACCCGTGTAGTACACGGGTTCCTAACCTAGTACTTAATATATAAAGATATTTGGGGGTAATAAATTAGTGGGTTGCTGACGTAAGTGTAATAAGTATGCCTACTTCAGTGTACTTTTCGTATTACTTTAGGAGATAAAAGGTAGGGATATCTCTAGGGTATCCGGAAATATTTATTGAAAAACGTGTGCTCTACTACGAATAGTAAAAACAAATCCACGAGTTAATTAGTCTCCCTCACCTATCCCCCTATTAATAAATACAAACAATTTATCAAAAAACTTAAATGCTCAAAACCCCTTATTTATATCGACGATTCAATTGAAGGGGTAGACCAACCGAAGATGTGGACAGAGAGGGAGAAGATGTGCTTGGCGCAATCGTTTGTTGAAGTGAAGAACGCCATCGTTTGTTGAAGTGAAGAACGCCATGCAAGATGGTCCTGATACGGAGTTTTGGATTAGGGTCACGAACCATTTCCATGTACTGTACGGTTCTGATGTTCACCACCGCACTGAAGAAGAGATCAGGTCCAAATGGTGTACAATACAGTTCAAGATGGACTTATTCAAGGTGATATACAACATGATAGAAGAGGAGGACGAAGACACCAGGTTGGACAAGGTGGAGATTGAGTTTGTGGTTAAGTTTCAGCATGAGTTCAAGATGAGGAACCTGTGGCCGATTCTGAAGAACGTTAATCTTGAAGGGAACTGGTAGGTGTTGTTGGGTTAGGTTGTCGTTGGTTTTGTTGTTTTTTGTTACCGTTGGAACGTCTGCTTGTATTTGTTTGGGTAACACCCCCAAACATTTTGTTTTTTGTATAATTTACAAGGTGTTAATGAAATGGTATGGTTTATGAAATTATTAACTACTCATCGAATATGGTATGGTTTATAACTTTTAGCCCATAAACTCATAATGTAGTTTTATTTATTTTTAAATCCCAAATATTTTAGGCCCAGGACTTGGGAGAGTAGCCCATAAACTCATATATATATATATATATATATATATATATATATATATATATATATATGTATATTTTTTAAAGCACCCAATCTATTCCTTTAATTTATAAAGTTTTTGGCTACCTTTTTACGGGTAGGGTGAGAAGGGTTTTTAATTCGCTGGTTAGGAGGAGTTTCGGATTACATTTCAGATCAAATGGGAATCTCTAATGTGTGGAGAATTTGGATTGGATGTTGTGTACTATATTTGGAAATCAAGAAAAAATTATGTCGTTATAAAAATAAATATCTGTATGTGAAATGGTATGTTACACGACAAACAGAAGTTATAATGAATTCAAGTTTTTTCATAACAAAAGTGCCATCATGATACTAAACTATTACATCACCCAAGAAACATAATCAGTTTCAAAATATATAAAATTTATTTCCGAGAGAAATATATAAAAAAAATTAACCAACTCACAATCAATAAAAATTTTAGATTTTTAACTGCGAGCTCCAATCTTTGGGCATCGTCCTGGTAGTTACGCAGAATTTCAAGAGCTCTTTCAGATACTGGAGGATCAGCCCAACTGACAAATCCACAGTTCGAACCCTAATAACTATAAAACATGGTAGGTGAAGAATTCTATATTTTTCTTTATAACAAAAGATGAAAAGTAAGATACACTTACGGGTCTAGCACAACAATGAAAACGTCGTCCTGGATTCGCAGTGGTGGAAGATATACGTATGGCCGTCGCAAACCCGCAATTTTTACAAACCACCATTTTCGTTAGTCTTCAGAAAAATAGTGACGAATGTGGGCACATTACAAATGAGAATCCTAGAGTTAATTCAAAGAGGGGGGAATGAGGTAATGGGGGAGTAGGGTGGTTGAGTGTGACAGGGAGTAAAGTAATTCTAAGAGATAAAGTATGGGGAGAGGTAAGGGTGGAGGTGTGATAAAGTAATCCTCAAGCCACCAATTCAAGCCAAGCCCTTGAATACAAGCCAAGCTGTCGGCTTACTCTGGACAGGTGGCAGGCTCGCAGTGGTTCGGATAACAAGCCTAGCATTCTGACTTTTTTGTCCATGTGTCGAACTATTATTGGTTGGAGGTGGGCTCCACACTTATCCTTTTGTCAGATGGAGGACACATTTTAGAATCTGATTGGTTGAAAGATGAAAATTGGTTGCTTCCTATTGGTTGGGTCATTTGAGTTAGGATAATTTTAGGTGGTCATTCTTGATTTTTCTTGGTCAAAGTGGGTCATTTTGGTGATTTTCCCAAAACAAAATTAGAAAGAAAAAGAAAAAAATTAAAAACGAAGTGAACAGTATCCTACACTCACATACAGTCCATTTCAAATTAAAATTTATATAATTTGGAGAAATTCATAATTATACACAAAATATAATCAATTCCGAATCCCTATCTATCATTTTTCGATGGTAAATTTTTCATTGTTCCCTAACATTTATACCTTTACGGTACTATTTCATTATAATTTTTTAATTTTCAATGTTTGTCCGTGTATAACATAATTCTTCTTTTAGTGTTGACTGATGACACAACAGGAGCTTTTCTCTAATGAAATATCAAAACATCTATAACTATGTCAGGCTAAACACATAAATATAAAAATACACCATAGAGATAAATCTTAGACTTATCGGATATTTGCAACTTGAGAAGCCATTAAGACACACCAAATGGACACCTGAATTAAAACATACATTAAGTGCAGAATATATCATAATTTATCCAAATAATAAGTTATAAAAATATTACAGGCAAATAAAAAAGCAAATGTTAAAAAAGAATAGCATCAAGAATGAGGTTCTCAATTCATATTTATCTCAAAACTAACAGACATGAGTAATATAGATTGTAGGGCATATATTCATAACTTAATTTAAGCTCAGATACCCATCCATAGATGGTATTTTCAATATTCAGTACATTTAAAAAAATATATAACCAAGGCACACACATAGCACATGAAGATGTGGAAAATACAAAAGTTGAGACTATTCATGCTATTTACCAAATTCCTTAATGCCTTGAGCTTTCATATTATCATATTATTAGCCCATGTCATAATGTGATTTTTGAATCTATTTACCCATCTACAAAAGGTTCAATACCTTCAGCTTCAACAAATAAATCAACTGCAAATAGTATACAGAAAAGTTATATGGTCATGTTAAACAACTAAGTCTAGCAATTTGATAGAAATTTATAAGTTAAAACACTTGGCGGCTGTGGATAAACATGAATGCGAATTTCACATCAGGATAATTTGGTTTAAATTTACAGGT
>JBCNJP010004741.1:0-23275 GCA_039602395.1 Deinandra increscens subsp. villosa | reverse complement strand
TCTCTATATAATACTACTCGTAGTATTTGTATTGTAAAAATATGAAATCGTTTTTCTTGAATTATCTTACATAATTTAGGGACGTATTGTCCAATAATACACGTATTTATTTCTTGACACAATATATATTGGTCTTATATATTGCATGTATTGTGTGGCCATATCATATAATACTAGTATAATGTTTGTATTGATAAATTTGAGCCGACTCGTTTCCGATATAGCTAAATTTCAAAACTTTAAATCAATTATCAAACACTCACCTGAAAATATCGCATTATCCTCGTAAGACAAGTGAGATATCATCGGTCTTGTTTTCCAGAGTGACGATTCATGAAAGATATACTATTACAAGCTTTTAGATATCATACATAACGCTTCCATATAATTATAAAAAAAAATATGATGAAACCAGGTCTCTTAACTAACTCAACATCTAACTTCAAATTCTATTTTTGTTTTTTCTTAATGGATTAAATTACACAATTTTATTGTCATCGATAATTTAAGCCTTCATTACATGAAATGATAAACAAAACTAAGTCTTATGTAACACCATTTTACAGTTAGACGTTTTTGATGTTTTAGCCAGGACAAGGAACATGATATCCATCGTCTCCCCGCTTCCCATTAGCTTTAAAATGAAATCAAGAAAATCTCCATTTGATGTGACCACTCTATTTAATAAATATACGATAGAAGGAAGGAAAAAGGAAGGAAAAAAGAAGAAATAAGATTCACTACAATTAGTTTCATCAAATAAATGCACACAGCTTAATATTACAAAACACCTTAATAAAACATATTGAATTACGCAATATGCATCTAATTAAACCTAAACAAAGTATTTAATTCATCAACTTTATCTAACCAAATCTTTAAGTTGCCTCTAATAAGTTTATTTCAAACCTTCAATTTACGTACCCCATCTAACAAAACTTATAGTATAATTGTATGATATTGCCTTCATTGAAGTTAAATGATATTGAAGTAACATAAAAAAATTTTAAAAAAAAACTTACAAAATGTCGCAATTCTAGCGTCAAGTGGGGGAAATAAGAGCTCCACCTCTTGGGAAAATAGGAAGGTTTAAGTCCTCACATGGACTAAATTACAATTTGGCAATATTATCCTAACCAGAACCAGCCTCAATAGTGAGCTAATCGTCTTATTGGTCCGGTGGTTGGACCACTCAGATAGGATCTAAGAACTAGATGACATAATAATTAGTTTAATATATTTTAAATATTTTAATCCTAATAAACTAATAAAATTTTTGTCACATGTCTCATTTATAAATTGTTCACATCACCAACGTCACATGTCAAGCTCACAATCAATTACCAATTCAGTAATCATCAATTAAGTTTAATTGCCAATTTTATCAAAACTAAAATTTTATTTTAAAATTTTGATAAAATTAATGTTGATTTTATTAATTTACTCAATAATTTTAGTCTTATGGAAAGTAATCAACAACTTGTCAAACATAATAAAATTTTAAAAGTTATAATAATTTTATATCAATCATAATTTTCAAATTTTTTGATCATTATCTTTTTCTTTTGTATTTATCAAATATTATTACTCTCTATTAAGCCCGTGTATTACACAGATTACTAACCTAATGTATAATATATATGGCTGGCTAGGTTTGATTTCATTTTAACGAAAACATATTAAAAATAGTTGTTTCTTATTTTAAAATTAATAGCTTGCTTTTCAAAAGTTTCGAGTATATACTTAAAGACTTATTATAGATTGGATAGAAAAACAATAATAATATGAACTTAGAAGAGTTGTAAACACTAACCACATGTAAACTGAGCTCATAAGTTCAAATCTTGTGGCCCTATATTTCAGAATTTAATTAAAGAGTAAACCTCTATTTTAGTATTTGAGATTTACTATTTTAATTCATTTTAGTTTAAACGTTTTAAAATATCCAATTTGATCGCTCACATTTCGTTTTATAATTAATTTTAGTCCAATTATTAGTTTTCTTTTAAAATAATATCTTAGTTTGACTTTTTTGACCCAACTTAAGGGTATATTTATCCAATTATTAATTTCCTTTTAAAATAATATCCTAATATATATTTAAAAAGCCCATATTGCATTCTATGCTTTTAAGTAAATACTAATTGTGTTTTTTACAGACAAAGAAGGTGGCATCTATGTGCTTTCATACGTTTTCATCTTTTTACAAAACTAGCTTGTAACTTTTTGGGGATGAGATTTCTAACCTTGACATCTCTGTGGGATGATAAATTCCCCAAATTATTATGGATGATCAACAGAAAGTGTATTTCTAAAAAAAACATCCAACAAGTATAAAAATGAAAAAAAAATGTTGCAATTCAATTTGTTGTAAAAAATGAAAAAAAATATAGAAACTTAGACTTAAACTTAGTGGTAGATAGCAATGAAAGATCAACTCATATGTTAGAATGATGAACTTTATGCTTGTTAAGGCTTACAAAATTCTAAATCGAAATAAATGTGAAGAAGCAAATCTTAAGGTTTTTAGGGTATTCTATTCAACTAAAATTTGATTACAACATTGTTTTGAGCACATTCCGTGAACAATTCAATATTGTCTTCAAATTTTATTTGAAAAAAGTAACCAAAGCAAAGATTTGGTTCTTCCCAATTCTTTAGCTTTAGATTTCGTAAGCCTCATCGTGAGTGTTAGAGCTCGACCTTCCAACAATAAGTTGATCTTTCTTTGCTATCGACCACCACCTTCTTCTAAACCACCTCATTGCCTTGGACTCGATTCTTCATGCATTCTAACATGATGATGCAAAATGGTGTTGGATTCGGGTTTGAATAAAACACAACACTTTTTGCATCTTGCTCTTTCGATACCATCCGACGTCTCACACAAATCATAGTTAACCCAAATCTCGTTGCTTCTCCTTGTGGGTAGCCCTCACAACCTGTGAGGGTTCAAAAAACATTGTTGTCGACCATTTTGATCGTTTTTCTGTATTTTTAAAAATGTTTAGAGTATTTAGAGAAGATCTTTTTTTTACGTCTTTTTTGGTTTTTGCGCTTTTTTGATGTTTTTTTATCTTTTTTACGTTAATAAAAGCGTCGTTACGACCCGTGTTGTTGTGGGTTCAATTTATCTTCTTTTATAAATCTAAATTCAACATGTATAATTTACGGTTCCTAACCTAGTAACTAATAAGTGAGTGTAATAAAAAGAATGTGTATATGACAATCCCAAATGAATATATATAGAAAAAAAGATACAAAATATGTAAATAAAAAGTTTATCTTTATTTTGATATTCAAGCCTATTCATGTACTAAAGTTTAGTAATATTATTTATTCGGATTATGTTAAGAAAAAACAAGTTTTATCTCATTAAAACATTATTGTTAACTTGTATTTTCTGACATGTATCATAGTTGTTGAGGAAGTTGTGCGCATTCACGCTTTTGGCATTTTGGTTGTTGAACGAGTAAAACAGACTAGTTCCCTCCCTGACATGCCTAATTAATAGGTAACAATTCGAGGTAATAAACTGTCAGATAATGTAGAGTATATCCACTGCAGAACCACAGCATCGATTTCATTCCAAACAGCATATAGCGGATCAGTCTCCGCGGGAGGAGCCGTGCCATCAATGTGATCAAGTACCTTATAGGCACGAACATGAGTCATAAATAACTTCACCCATAAATTGTAATTAATTTTAATGCCATCGAGAATTTTCACTCGTAAGTGAATATTAGTAACCGAGTAGGCATGGGATAACTTATCTGTCGCTTCCTTAAGAGCATCTGCCATGTTGTAATCACTAGTTGCGTCTGAGACGTGGGAGTCCTGATCAGAATCGACTGGACTGTTATGCGGGGCTGAGGGGTGCGATTGAGATGATGCTGATGAAGCCAGTGTATGCGGCAGCGCTAAAGCCGGTCGCCGGAGTTATGGGGAATCCGGCCGGCGATGAACAAAAAAACGGGAGGAGGCTACGGTGGAAAAAAAAAAAACGGCAGAGAGAAAAGAGAAACTAGGGTTTAGGCTCTGATAACCATAATCGTAATTATGATTCTTGATTAATCACAAAATTATACACCCCTATATATAGTTACATACGTTACCTTTTAGCCCCTATACAAATACAAATACACATAACTAATATCATAACTAATAACAAGTAGGAATAACACAATTGCTCTGGCATAAATGATTTGTGTTCTGAACGATCATAAAAGAACAGTGTACGAGTCGATGTACCGTGTACGACCTATAAAGATTCTTAGCCTTAGTAAAAGGTACAAGAGAGGAGCACAAACCATTTTTTTTTTAAAACCGGTTTCGGTTTCTATAATAATCCATTTCGGCTTCCAAAACGCGTATGAAGAGGTGTGCAAAATAGGGTTTTTCAAAAAACGCTTGGTCAAAACTGGTTACTATAATAACCGGTTTCGGTTTTAAACTGGTTTTAGGTGAAAATCTTTCAAACATATACGAATCTAATCATATCGTTTTGAATCGGGTTGAAATTGGTATCTTTTTGCTACCGGTTTGTAAAAAAACGGATTGGAATTGTTTTGTAGCTCAAAATGTCAAAACTGTTTTGAACTGGTGGTACGGTTTCGAAACGAAACTGATTTCTTAGTAACCGTCTATTTTTTAAGAGTTAACTTCGTTTTTTGTTCCTGAGGTTTACTAGTTTTTTTACTTTTAGTCATAATCAATTTAAGGGCCTCACATTTGGTTTTTTTGTCGATTTTGACCACCTTCAAAAATTCATCCAAATTAATAACTATCTAAAGGTGAATAGAGTTCAATTCGGACATAAATGTCATTCATTACAACGATTAATTTGGATGAATTCTTGAAGATGGCCATAATTGAAAAAAAAAACCAAAGGTGAGGCCCTTAAACTGATTATTTTTTAAAATTGGACTAAAAGTGAGAAAACTGGTAAACCTCAGAGACCAAAAACGAAATTAACTCATTTTTTAAATAGGTTTCACTAGGCCACCAAACCCAATGGTTAGTGTACACTTAAAAACTCTCTTTGACCGGCTACATGTTAAACCCAATGGTTAGTATACAAAACTTATATTAGAAAAATCATATTCTTTCTTGTGCGGTTCTCACATAGTAGCCATTGTATATTTTCCCCTTTAAAATACAACACATTTAACACATGAATTGATGGTTTGATGGTTAGAGTTGTGTAACATAGCGTGTAGGTCTCAGGTTCTATACTTTAATCATATGACTTTTAATTTTAACGTTGTTACGTGGTCTCTTTGTATTTTCGTAAAAACTTTAACAATACAACTGTTTTATGTACCCGCATTATCCATGCGACAATGCGTAGATAGTAAATATAGTTATTTAACAATAAGCAAAGGTTAAAGCAACCACTTGTAGACCTAATTTAGCCATTTAATATTCAGATTTTTTAATCTACCTGTAAAAAGATGACTTTTTTCATACTTTGTTTAATGGTAAAATTATGTTTTTCTTTTTTCATATTTTTTAAGGATTTAATTCGTTTGAAAATACTATAAACATTACTAGTACATTGTGTCTTAGAAAAGATGTGTACATAAGAGGATTTGCCTGTTTAGTATGATGATCTCTCAAAGGATAGTTAATTAATTTCTCGTAGGTTAAAAGAAATAAAAATCACTTTTATGCTAAAAGATAAAAGAAAAAAAAAATGATTACTCTTTCTATGCCCTCTCTTTTGTATATAGGATAATGTGTGATAGCAAGGTCCTTGCTTCTACTAATGACGAGTAGGTCTAAATGACACATAGCCAGAAGTGTCACCAGATGGTTGTCTAGTCGGATCTACAAATACCTCTAACGCCCAACCTGTAGTATAGCTGAGCTATTCGTTGAGGTGACGGTTGCCCGTCCAGCGGGTGCATTGAAGTGTCTAGCCCGTCGTTGACCCATGAGACCAAGCTCGTTGCCAAGGGCGGTTTTACTATGGGTCCCACATTTTTTAAACCTATGGGCTAGAATTTTTAAATTAAAATGAAGTATTTAATTATTAATTTTATTTTCTTTTTGATATATTTAGTTACATAATGGCTGATTTTTAACGACTAGTTTTTTCACACCTCCTATAAATACACAACACAACCTTAAACATTGTCACACCCAAACTCATCTTCTTTTCTATACTCTCTTAATTTCGTTTGATTAACTGCTAACCAATGGATTCAAACCAAAATCCATTTCCATTTACTCAATTGCCAAATGGTGGGCTTGAACAAAACCATGCCCGACCACCTCACAACAAAGCACTGGATTCTTAAATTTTCAACAACCTCGTGGATTCCCTTAGTTTGCATCAACAACAACTGATCAATATCAACAACTTTTATAGTGGCAAGAATATCAACAATGCATGCCTATGCTACAACCCCAATTCCAGCCCACACAATAACCAACTTTCACACCTGGGGGTGAAGAACCATCTTCACAAAACAAAAAAAAAACTACAAAGAAGAAGAAGAATAAGGCGGAAGAAATGAAAGATAATGATGATGATGATGTTCAAGAAACGAGAAACCGTCTCGTATAAAATAGCCTCTTGGTTGTGAGGTGGTGATGGCTAAGGCACAGTGGTCTTCTGAAGATATCGTCATTGCCAACCATCAAAAGGATGCTTCATATTGGAGAAGGATTACGATATAGTACAATTCTTCATCAGACGCTCAAATTCAAAGAAATGATCACAATCTGAGGAGCCACTGGTTTTTGGTCAATACAAGGGTACACAAATTTAATGAGTTAGATTTACAAATAAAATCTCTGTACAGAACCAATAGGTCAGAAGAACAATTTCTTTTTGAAATAAGGAACCAATACATATGTGATCCTCAAAATAAGAAATCAAGTGCTTTTCAGTATGAACATGCATGGAGGGTCCTTTAAGAGCACCTAAAGTACGCTAGTTCTATAAAAGTTCACGATAATCGAGTCTCCAAAAGAACAAGGACAATAAGCACGAGGGAATATACTCAAGGCTTTGCATAAGATGCAAATTTTGTCGATACTCTCGTTGATACTCCTTCTGATACTCCTATGTTTAGGGGATATTACTTGATCATGATGATGATTAAAATTCACATTGAAGAGACTCATCCAACACGTCAAATGGGGATGGACAGGGCCAAAACAATGGCTAAAATGAAAGGTAAATGTAATTCTTCATTAAGTTGGGGAACCAAAAAGTTTACCCTGATTGATGATCTGGCAAGGACCAACAAGCTGAAGAAGGAAGCAATTCAAAATATTATAGAGTTGGAATAAAATAATATATTTTTCATGAAGACAATATGGGTGCAGCACAAAGAACGTCATACGAGGCTTGTTGTGACATAATCGAGAAGAAATACGGCTTACCTATTACTTTGTTAAATTTTAAGTTTTAATCTTTTGTTGTGCGTTGATTTGATTGTTGTAATTTGGATTTAAATTATGTTGTTTTATTTTTATTCTAATGCAAGTTTTAATTTATTACTTATTTTTTAATTAGTTTACTTTTATTTGATTATCTAATTAGTTGTTTATTTAACTATTTGTTTAATTAATAATTTAACTATTTATTTTATTTATGTTTAATAATTATTTATATTATTATATAAATAACAAGAACTAATATATTTGATAAAAATATAAAAGAATGGCAATGTGGAAAGAATATGTTGTTTTTGGAAAGGGTTGCGTTGGAACAAAGTATTATTTGTAGAAATGTCGACTGAAAAACTGATATGACATACGGGTGCTCTTATTAACGGTCATCTAACAACGTTTGAGTAGAAAGAGAGAGAGTAACTAAAGAGAGTAAGGGTGGTGGGTTTTCTCTGTAAATTATATATATTTATTATATGTGGGAGTTCAAAATTAAATTGTCCCTCAAGTAGTGTGTGGGGACCAAATTAAAGATATTGTTGATGACAGCAAGGACAACTGAAAGTGTACTAAAATACAATGTTTTAAAACCCGGGTCGAACCGGCCGGTTCAACCGGTTCGATCGGGGACCAGCCACCTTTCCGGTTCTTTAATTTCCGGTTTTTTGGGTTGAACCGACCCGCTTTGAACCGGCCGGTTTTCCGGTTTTTTCCGGTTCAACCGGTTTTTTCCGGTTCAACCGGTCCGGTTCAACCGGTTTTCTGATTTTTTATTTTTTATTTTTTTAATTTTTTTAACTTTTTTTTATTTTTTTATTATTTTTTAAAGTTTAAAACTTATATTTTCTTATGAAATACATATTTGATATTATTTTTGAGTGGATTATAATTGTATTTTAACTACTTTTGTTGGGGTGTACAAGTTTATTAGCATTTTTATAAAAAAATATATATAAATCCCATAACCGGTTCAACCAGCCGGTCTAACCGGTCCGACCGGTCGAACCAGTCCCGGAAGGTTTTCCGGTTCAACTAAAAAACCGGTTTTTAAAACATTGCTAAAATACAATGCCAAAGACTAAAAGTATAACTTTTAAACTATTGGACTAATAGTATAATTTTGAGTAAAGGATGTGAACCTAAATTAAAATTAACTCTAACATAAATCACTAGAATGATTTGAAGTTAATATTTAAGCCCTGAGTATTATTTTTATTCTATATATACTCTTACGTTGATATAGCATTAATGCTTTACTTTTTTTAGTGATGATTTTGAATAACTTATTTATTTATTATTTTTGAAAAAAAAAAGTAAGAAAGAATCCCTTCGCTTTGCCTTCTCTATAAGCAAAACAATAAGATGCATTGCTTTGTTATAGTTGCCACACGCATTCTTTCCCATGAAGTTGTTAGCTTAATACATATTATATAATCATATAATTATTTGTAGTGTCTTTTATCAACATTCTTTGCCCTACATGTGGCTAAGTTAATTAGCAAAACGTTATGAATTAAATAAAAACTTAAAAGGTCTAAAATAAGCCAGACTTTTCCAACATAAATTCGAAACGATATGAGCTTAAGCCGTAGGCATACGAGTTTGAAAAGACTCATAATTCTATCTATATACGAAGATCAAGGTGTAATGAACAGTACATTGACTATCCAATAGTTTTTTTATTACGTGGCAGTATTGATGGATGTAATGTGAAATTTTTAATATAATCTCATTTACTGTATGCCACGCTACTGGAAATTTGTAAACAAAAATGATAACAATATTATTTTGGTTTATTGGATTATATTAATCCAAGTTATTAGCACTTGGCCGATATTAGTCCCAATTAAAGAAATTCCCTACATTAATCCCAATTATTTGTTTATTGGAATTCGCTGGTCCCCGTTAGTTTTTTTTAACACCGTTACAATGCGGTGATGTGGCGCTGACGTGGACTCCATGTGTAAGTTAACGGTAAAAAAAAACGCCCACGTCAGTTTACAACCTAATTACTTTCACCCCAAATTATGTTCACCCCCAATTTGTTCAACCTAGGTCCTTCTTCCCCCAAAATCCTTCACCGTTCACCCAAATTCGAGCCCTAACTAAGCACGAAACTACGATTTCGCCTCCGATTAGCACATCACCATGTGCGATAAGATACCAGTGAAGATATGGTTTGGTGGTAAGCTTACCCAGTCACAACCATGGGACTATCTCGGTGGAGGAACACTCTCTTTTCAGCTTCAGATCGACAAAGTCTCATTCTCTGATCTTGCAGGTTATGTAGTACAATACTGTAATTATGATAGAATGAGTTTTAATATGTATTATGCAATCACTGGAAAACCTATTGAAAATGGTTTAGTGGAACTGAAGAATGAGGAAGATGTGAAAGAGATGCTTACTGAAGAGGGTAAAAAGGTGAAATCTTGTTGCTGCATTTATGTTGAACGCAAAGCACATAAACAAACCCTTTCCTCTGATTTGGTTCGACAAACAAAAACCCGACCCAGCATAGTGGCAGCCCATAAACAAGCCCTACCCAACACTGTTGCAGCCCAAATTGAAGTCCACCCTAGCCCAAAACAAAACCCTACTAGTGACAACACAGATGTTGTGGTTGAAGCCAAATGGTATACAGGATCTGATGCTGAACAAGTAGTTGAAGTTGAAGAAGAGGCTGAGCATTTAGTTGAAGTTGAAGAAGAGGCTGAACAAGATATTGAAGTTGAAGAAGAGGCTGAGCATTTAGTTGGGAATGAAGGTGAAGAAACAGATGGAGCTGATCAATCATCAGGTGAGAAGGATGATATAATTTGCTCAGATTCGGACACTGATGATGAGGAGTGGAGAGAATTGGCCAGTAAAGTAGCTAAGGTAAACAAGCAAGAAGAGTTATTCAAAAAACAGTTGATTGAAAAGTTGGTTAGCCAACAAACAGTTGAAGTACAAATCAAGTCACATGTTCAAGACCATAGTGGAGACAGTAGTTATGAGGATTCTGAGGGAGATGTCAACTCACCTGGAGAGAGTGAGGATGATGATTTACTAGGGAAGAAGTATAAGCTAGATGTTCCAGTTGTTAATGCTAATACAGATTGGTCTAAATGGGAATGGATTGTTGGAACAAGATTCCCAACCAGGAAAGCTTTTAAAGAGGCTATAAGGAGGTATGCTCTTGCCCAAGGTAGGAATGTCTTCATTTCTGTAAGTAATAGCAACAGAAATGGCAGAATTGGCTACACTTGTATAACAGGGTGTCCATTTAAGGTTTATTGCTCTTTCTATGAGAAGAAAAGTTGTTATTTGGTTAAATCTGCTATAAACCATCACACCTGTCAAAGGAATATGTCCAAGAACAGGCAACTAACTGCTGAATTTGTAGCTAATCATTTTCTAGATGTGTTCAAGGCTAAGCCTGATTGGAGTGCCAAAGAAATACAGGATGCAGTGAAGGTAGCATTCAAGGTGTTGGTTAGTAATTGGTTTGCATACAAGGCAAAGAAGGCTGCTCATGAAAAGCTACATGGGTCAATGAGGGAGCATTATAGTAAGATGGGTTCCTACTTGAAAGCTTTGACTGATGCTAATCCCACATCAATATTTCAGCTTGTGAAGGTGCCCCCTGGATTCCATGGAGACTATAACTCAGATACAGAGGTATTCCATAGGATATTTGTTTGTTTTGATAGCCTGAGGAAGGGTTTTTTAGCTGGTTGCAGAAAAGTACTTTGTTTAGATGGGTGTTTCTTGAAAACCTTCCTTGGAGGTATGTTGTTAGCAGCTATAGGTAGAGATGCAAACAATCAGATGTACCCTGTGGCCTGGGCAGTGGTTGAAGGGGAAACCACTCTAAGTTGGACATGGTTTATGGGAGAGTTGAAGAAATGTTTAGGTGTCACAGAGGATGGGAGGGGTTGGACTCTAATTTCAGACCAACAAAAGGTATTAAGATAAAGAAGTTCATATTAAAAATGCTTATACATATTACTCATTCTTATTTGGTTATCTGTTGCAGGGATTACTGAATGCTGTGGTGTCTCATTGGCCAAATGCTGAGCACAGAAATTGTGCAAGGCACATATATGCAAATTGGCATAAGAAACACAAAGGTGATGAACTCAAGGAGGTATTTTGGAAAGCTGCAAGGTCATACTGTGAGGCTGATTTCCAAAAAGCCATTGATGAGATGAAGGAGTTATCAAATGAGGCCCATGAAGATTTCTTGAAACAAAATCCTAGGGTATTCTGCAGGTGTTATTTGAGTACAGAGCTACAAAATGTGATGTCATAGTATCTAACATGGCAGAGACTTTCAATGGGTTCATCATAAAGTCAAGATCCAAACATATATTGTACATGTTAGAAGATATTAGAGAGGCTCTGATGACAAGGTTGGTTAGGATGCAAAGGCAAATGGTTGCTAAGGATGTTGTTGTGTGCCCAAGAATTCAGCAAAAACTTGACAAGTTCAAGGGTATAGCATTTAAGTGTGAAGTCCTCCCATCAAGCAGTACCTTGTTCCAAGTGAATGCATATCATCAAGTTTGTGTGGATTTAGAGAGGAAAACTTGCACATGTAGACAATGGGACTTAACAGGCATTCCCTGTTATCATGTTTGTGCAGTTGCAGCTATGTTGAATAAGAATTCAGAGGAGTATGTGCATCATTGTTATTCAAAGGAGATGTACCTCAAGGCTTATGAATTCACCATTCCACCACTGCCCTCAGATAAGTTCTGGCCTAGAGTTGACATGCCATTGGACCCACCACCAATTAAAACTGCACCTGGAAGGCCAAAGAAAAAGAGGAGAAGAGACCCACATGAAGATCCTAAGAGGGCTGGAAAACTTAGCAGGCATGGACAATTGAAGAGCTGCAGTATATGCAAGAGTAGGTCTCATAACAGGACGAAGTGTCCTAACAAAGGCAAGGCAATTGAGAAACCAGAGACTACTCAACCAAAGAGGAAAAGGGGCAGACCAAAGAAGACACAACAACCTTCACAAAGCACCCAACAATCAAGTCTAACTGAACAGTAACTTGTTGACTTTCTGTTTGCTTAATTATGTTTGACTTTTTGTGATTTGGATGGTTACATACAATCCATTTTGGTAATGTTTGGCTAGTTTGACTATGTAATGTTTGGCTATTTTGACTATGCAATGTATGTGTATGTTTGACTTTCTATTACTATCTATGTAATGTTTGGTATTATCCATTTGGTTGATCCAAGGCTACAAATACATTTCTGTTGATCCCAAAAATCCATGGCTGCAATACATTTCTGTCATATAGATTCATTACATAGGTTCCCATTACATATGGTTGACCTCATTTGGTTGATCCAAGGCTATTACACATTTCTGTTGATTCCAAAATAGCATTTCATTGAGTAATAAAGGCATTACACATTTCTGTTGATTCCAAAATAGCATTTCATTGAGTCATAAAGGCATTACAGTTAACCAAAATACATTACCATCAAAAGATACAAACTTTTACAACAATCAATTACAAAACCAAACTACAAGTACAACAACAATCAACACAAACACATAATTCTTCATTGGGGATTTTGCCTTTGACATTTTAAGTTTAAAACTTTTAAGTTCTTCTTGCATTATCAACTTTTCCACTTCCAAATTCGATATCTTCAGCTCTAAAGCTTCAATTTTCCTTGTAGCCACCCTTGACTCGCCATGATTCAATGCATGATCAACTGTTTCTTTCCATACGAAGAAGGAACAGTCCAATCTCTGCAAATTTAGCTCACAGTATCACAAACTTAAAAAAAGACATAACGTCCAAAAATTGATACTTTAGGATTACTATTTGGGACTTACAGGCCAAAGGGGGCATCCATAGAATTGATGCCCTGGTCTCGAAGTGGTAGCACCTGCAATCCTTTTAACCGCATGTATGTCGTGATAGCAACAAAGATTCCCATCGAAATCAACCATCAATATATTGCGATTAACGACGGAAGTAGGGTTGGAGGAAGACGAAGTAGCCATCGTTGTTCAATTTCTTCGATTTAGGGTTTCAGGAACGAAGGTCGGGTAAAAAGATTAGGGGTGAACGAATTAGGGGTTAGGTTTCGGTTAAAAAGGCTGCTCATAAGTAGATGATGTGGGTTTTTTTACACGTGGATGCCAACTGGGATAACACATCAGCGCCACGTAAGATTCCACTGACGGTGTTAAAAAAAAACTAATGGAGACCAGCGAATTCCAATAACCCAAATAATTGGGATTAATGTAGGGAATTTCCTTAATTGGGACTAATATCGGCCAAGTGCTAATAACTTGGATTAATAAAATCCAATAAACCTAAATTTTATTGCTTTATTAGAATTATAAGATAAGATTCCTTGTATGTCATTATTCAAGGGAATCAATTGAAAATCTGATAAACCAATTTCTTCACACTCTCAGTGCTTGTTTGGGATTGCTTATTTTTTAGCTTATTAGCTTATTAGCTTTTTGAAAATCTAATAAGTTATTTTTCATGTTTGGTATATTATAAGCACTTATGACTTTTAGCTTTTTGAAAAGCTAATAAGTCTGTTTTTCATAAGCCAACTTTTTCTAGCTTTTCAAAAATGCTTATGACTTTTTGAGTGTTAAATTACTATAATACCCTTATTTTAATTTTATACTTACATAACCTTTACCCATCCAACCCCTTTTTAATCATTTTATATTAAAAGCTAAAACAAACACTTTTCAAAAACAACTTATTGACTTTTTCCACGCATAAACAAATCCAAACACTTTTTTAAAAACAATATGCATGCTTTATCTCTCTAATTATCACAGATCTTGGATGGCTCCATGGAGAATGGAGAGCTTCGATGGTGACGAATGAGTAGTGGTGTGTCAGCCGTTGTCACCGGCGAGCCGTCGTACCCTACTTTGGATCTGGATGGTGGCCCGTTGGTACAAAACGACGCTACGTGCGTTTGCCCTCTGTTTCGGTCATGATTTTGATGCTTTCAGCATATAAAAAACGCCAGGTATGCTCTAAATAAATAAAGAATTCGGGCATGCTTTCTCTTCTTTTTTTCACATATATAATTCAATTTCACATACCTATTTGAGTTCTCTTATGTGGGTTTTCGGGTCTGCTCATTCTAATTTCAGATACCAGACGTTGTTAATCTTCTTTTCTAATTTGATTTTCGATTTCGTCATTCTGTCGTATTTAACTCTGTTCGTTGTGATTAGGTTTAAATTGTGATTTCACTTTTCAGTTCCGAAATGGTTTTGGTTTGTCTGTACATGTAGATTGATTTGGGTTTTTTTTCTCCCCTATAATTGTTTGTGTTAATTGAATTCGAATGTTTCTTTATTATTTATTACACAGAACCTCAGTATGGTTTTTTCTCTTGGCCTTTGGTTTCAAATGCATCTTTAAGATGGCTATTCGAAATTAAAAATTGAAACTTCTATTCGAATTTGCTAATGGATATAGTTTTGTTTGGGGTTATGTTCCCCTAAATTGATGCCTCCCTTTGTTATAGTCATGATAGAGAAATTTCATTTGTTTCTGTACATGAAACAATTTTGCTTTTACAACTAACTAATATAGTAATATGAGGACATTTAACCTCTGCTAGGGATTTAGGGCTGTGATGATTCCTTTAAGCTTTTTTTTTCTTCATATTATGCTTCTACTTTTAGTATTTAATTCCATTTTCTTTGACATGCAGGTCTTCCTATTGAAACTGTGGTAGAGGTTGCTATTAAGCTTATGTTAAGGTGGTGAGTTGGCCTAAATTTGTTGTCAATGCTTTTGGTGTTTCTACACATTTTCGTATTAAGTTTGATTCATCATATATCAGGTAGGTAGAAGACAAGATGGAGGTCCTTTTCCACATCTTCAAAGGATTCAAAACTGCATGACAAACCACCATGTGTATCAAATATCAATAATCAATTACATTGTTGTTCACACAATACTTAAAACAGATTATGCTGTGAGGCTAAACAACACAACAACCACAACATCATGCGTAGGTAAGTGCAAATGAACTAATTTAAAGATATTCTTACCCTGTCAAAAACTGAAATCTGTACCTTTCCTAGAATTTATCTGCTCCTTTATGTTGTTCGTCCAGGTAAATCAATCTCTTTTGTTTTAGTAGTTTGATTTCATGGGGAAACCTTAGAATACGTGCGTTGTCTGTCTGGCGTTTGTGAGGTTGTCCGGTTTAACATTTGAAACTCACAGGTAACGTGTGGGTTTTTTAGGATTTTTAGTTGCTACTTCTTTATCTCAGTTTGAACTATCAAAGTCTAGAAAGTTATGATACTAAAAGCAAAATCGTTTTTAGGCTTTGGAGATCGCAGGGACACACATGAAGATGTTGAAGAGCCCAAGGTGATCTTCTAAATTCTCTACATAGGTTTGTTTGCTGTTTAGCTTCACTTGCCTCCATATGTGATTCTTTATTTGATTTGAGATATGTGGGAGTTATATTTTCATCTTTTAATTTCTCACTGAGTCATTGCTATCTGCACATATCTGCAATGTGCTTTCTCGCCTCCATACGTGATTCTGTATGATATTTGATTCTCTGTTTTGTTAGGTATCGTTAATATAAATAAGAAAAAGGACATTGCGTATGTAATTATAACGAACAATTAACCGAAGAAATAGAGGTACAACATTGCTAATTTAAGGTAAAATAACTTCTAGATGCTTTTTATTGTTTTTATTTTTGCTTTCTATTTGGTTTATATTCTTTTCAGGCAACGACACTAAATTTAACTTTATCGAATGTAGATTATGATTGGGTTGGATCCGAAAACAATGCATGATTGTTTGACTTTCGGGTTTTCAGAGAAGAAGTCCAAGTTTACAATTGGGAAGTGTATGTTATATGTATCTTTTATTGTTAACTTTCATTTTCTGAGGTCCTTTTACTATGTTTACCTGAATTGTAGAAATGTTTAGATGGAAATGGTTTAGGACCAGTTGAATGGGGCTACGAGCGGAGTGATAGTTTTCAGTCGTTACCTAACTCATAGGTTTGACTTTTGTTGACATGATAGCATTTCCAAAGGTGCCTGTTAGTATTAATTGGTTTACTGTAGCTTAGAAAAATACTTTTATAATAAAATGTATATATTTGTTATTGTAATAATATTTAGGTCCACTACAAGAATAATTTATGACACTTTTGAAGCACTTCATTCACAAAATGATGAAAAACCTAATTCAAACCTATCTATTATTTTAAAATGGCCCCTATATACAACAAAACAAGAACTCCTGAAGCTGGTAACTCTTATTTAATTTAGGGGTTGTTTGATAGTTGCTAACTTGGTAAAAGTTGATTGAGTAAGAGCTGAGTGAGTAAGAGCTGATTGAGTAAGAAACTCTTTTTAAAACTTGGGTGTTTGATACTAGCTGAATGAGTAAGAGCTGAGATGTATATAGCTATTTTTTATGTATTAAAAACATTTTATAAAAATAAATTAAAATAAAAAAATAAAAAAAGAAATTTTATGTATATAGCTATCATCAACGCTCGTCTGTATTTAGCAAATACACACACAAAATGAAATCCCACAAAATAAGCAAAGGGAAACCCCACAAAAGCTCATTTGATGAAATCTTGTGGGTCGTTTGAACATAAACAACAAAATAAGCAAAGGGAAATATATATTATCGCTGTTTCAAAGAAGAAATAACTATTGACGGTAGCGATTTAGGGATGGAGCGGCAGAGGACGGATGAGCGGCGGAGGACGGAGGAGGAGCACTGGCGAGCGGCGGAGGACGGAGGAGGAGCACTGGCGAGCGGCGGAGGACGGATGAGTGACGGAGGAGGAGCGCTGGCTAGTGGCGGAGGAGCACAGGCGGAGGAGAGCAAGTGCCGGAGGAGGAGAGACGAGCGTTGTGCCTGCTTGAATTTTGTAATTTAGCTAAAGTTTGGCTAATATGGATGCCTACGATTAGGATTATATTTAGATGAGGAAATATGTGTAGATCATTTGGATAAGGATTATCAAGATGAGGGTGTAGGCTACTTGGGTGTTTGTTTGTTATGGGTTGGGTGATTTAAACTGTATGTCGACTTTAGGTGTCCAGTGTCCTAAATAAATTGAATGTGTTTATGTAACCAAGTTCGACGTGTACTATCTTGGAAATAATTGGTTCTTAACGCTTCAAGAATCAAATATGATTTCCATTCAATCTCATCTGAGTTCTATTGATGTATTCAAAAGTAGGCATTACTTTTGTTGGTCATCTACCCCATTGCGTAGGCAAGACCAGCAGCACATCCCGACCAACTTAACATTCATAACGTAGAATGTCAAATACATTCTGATCGAATTACCACCGGTAACATAAAAGGGTAACTATCGAAACGTACCGCCGCGAAGTGCGGATGCAAACATCTAGTTTATTAGATTTACTAAATTACAAGGAGGAGGGTAGCAAAGAAGCATAAATATAATTTGTACGATTGGCCAAAATACGGACCAACATATCTAACACCTCTTTCATGTTCGGCCTTAACTGTGGTGACTCTACAGTACATCTTAGTCCAATCCCAAGCAACTCCCACATCTCCACTGCCCTGTCAGCAGCAAGGTGGAGCAACTCTTCCGGGACGGTCGCCGTTGTTCTACGATTAAATCCTGACCGTCCATTCCCCATCACACGTCTACACCATTCAACTAGACACTCCTCTCCACCATCAACCGCTCTTCTCCCGGTTGCCAACTCCATCACTAACACTCCATAACTGTACACATCACCTTTTGTAGTCGCTTGCCATGTTTGCCCGTATTCTGGCGCCACGTAACCAATTGTTCCCGCCACCATTGTGCTGACGTGGCTGTCACCAACATCCATAACCCGAGCCAGCCCAAAATCAGTAACCTTGGCCCGCCCCCTTTTGTCCAACAACACATTACTTGCTTTTACGTCTCTGTGAACAATGGATGGATAACACTCGTGGTGTAAGAACACTAAGGCTTTGGCTACATCCATGGCAACATCGACCCGTTGTTTCCATAAGAATCTGGTTCTATCTGGAAGTACGTCTTCTAAATTACCACCATCCATGTACTCGTAAACCAACAGTTTTTCCGATCCGTACAAACACCACCCATAGAGTATGACCAGGTTCGGGTGGGGCCACCCGAACCCGTTTTGGGTGAGCACCTCCATTTCAGCGCGAAACTCGCGTTCGCCCTCGATACCCTCTCTCAGTTTCTTTTTTACTGCTACTTCTCTTCCATCCGGTAACAAACCTCTGTAAACGGTTCCATAACCTCCTCTACCAATTATTCTGTCATTTGCAAAGTTACCCGTCGCTTTCAAAATGTCTGCGTGTGTAAACGCGGTTTTGTCCAAACGGATAACCTTAACGGTGTCGGATGACCATGGCGACGAATCATTCGACCTCGACATGAACTCGTTTCCGGGCTTGAAATCCCGGTCCAGATATCCGGGCTGGCTGACCGGGCTTTTTATCATAAGGCAGACTAGTATTGTCATAACACCACACACAGTAACAGCTAGCAGTAGAAACATGAACACCAAAACCGGATTCAACTTTCTCATGTTTGATCGTGTGCCGTCTTCTTCTTCTTCTGTAGATGAGCTGCTGCTGTTTGTTGAATTATATATAAATGGAGGTAGATTTAGTAACGGGTCACCGAGGTATGACGATTTCTCGAAGGTCGCTAGCTGGCCGGTTGCTGGAATCATACCGGAGATGTACGGATTGTAGGAGACATTGAACTTGCTCAGTTCCGTCAAATTGTTCAAACCCGTTGGAAACGTACCTGAAAAGTTATTGTATGACAAATCTAGATTACTTAAACACTTGAGATAACCAATCTGCACAGGGATTCGTCCGGAGAAATTATTACGAGTGAGATTCAAGACAACCAGTGGGATTTGTGCAATCTCAGCAGGAAGTGTCCCTGAAAATTCGTTATACCCCAAATGCACCATACTGAAGTTAACCATTTTTATGATTTCCGGCGGTACCGATCCAGATAATCGGTTCCCACTGAGCTGGATATATCCGGATATCTTTCGGGTTCGAACCTTCGAACCCGGAAGACAAACTTGGAAAATTCCATTTCCTTTAAGTATCATGTCCCATAAACTTCTACATCTTTGTCTGTTCAGGAGTGTATACACAAAGCTGAAAGGTGGATAATCTGCAGGTATCCATCTTCTCATCGCAGAGCACTCTCCCGATCCTGCAACCGGATTGTTTTCTCGGTTTAGTAAAAATGTAGGTGTGGGGTTGTTCCCTATATTTGCCAGTTGGGGAGAAATCGGGCCTGAAAGTTGATTGTTTGCCAGATTTAGCCACAGCAAGCTGCTACAGTTCCCTAACTCGGGTGGTATTTGACCCGTTAACGAGTTGTTAGCCAGCATCAACCATAACAGAGAGCTCAACTGTCCCAAACTTGAAGGGATTGACCCGTTTAACTCGTTCATTGAGAGATCAAGCGCTTGAAGTCCTTGCAGATTTCCAAATTCAGTAGGTATCCTCCCGGAGAAACGGTTACCCGCGAGAATTAAGTACCTTAAACTAGTCATCTGAGATATCTCGGTTGGTAATGGCCCTGAGAAATTGTTGACACTTAAGTCCAATCTTGAGATGTTGTGCAGCTTGAGTATTCCAGATGAATGTAACCCGCCTGTGTAACGGTTTGCATGGAGAAGAAGATATTTTAGTTGAGTGAACCGCCCGAAAATGGGCTGTATCTCTCCGGTGAAGTTGTTCCGGCTAAGGTCCAGGTAGTTCAAATTCCTCAACCCCAGCAGAGACTCTGGGATTTCTCTGGAAAGAGAATTGTTCCCCAAGAAAAGCTGCTTCAGGTTGGTGATCTGTCCGATCTCTGCGGGGATATTACCTGTAAACTTGTTCCCAGACAAGTCCACAACCCTCAAATTCTTACAGTTTGAAATCTCCCCCGGGATTCCGCCAGCAAATGTGTTTCCCGAGAGATCAAGAACCTCTAACGTACAGTTTCCTTGGAACCCCATGAGCGTCCCGTTTAACCGGTTTTCCGAAACCGAAAACTCCTTGAACCTATTGATCCCAAACCGCAAGTTTCCGGTCAAGTAATTCGTGCTCAAATCAACATACTTCAGATTTGAGCATCCACCGATTCCACTCGTGATTTCTCCTGTGAAATTATTCGATGAGAGGTTAAAAACAACCAAATCATTGCAAATAACGGGGAGGCTCGTATCGATATCCCCGGAGAGACGGTTGACCGACAAATCAACCGTTTGGAGGCTGCTGAGTCCGGTGAGATCCAGGTGACCCTCGATTATATTATGAGACAGGTTCAACACTCTGAGGTTACGGCACGTGCCGATATCATCGAGCGGGAGGGTGCCATCGATGGTGTTCCTGGATAAATCAAGGTGTGTAAGCTCTGTCAAAGCGGAGAAGTTGTTGAACAAACCACCGGCTATGTCGTTGTCAGGAAGGCTGATTCCGGTGACACGGCCGCCGGAGCAGGAAATCCCCGGCCATGTACACGGCGTTGGGTCTTGTGGGCCCCATTTATTGTAGACTCCTTGATTCACCCTGTTTTTTTGTTCGAGAAATGATCTGAGATTCAGGAGTAGTTGCTTGTCGGAATCCAGGTTAGTTGCATCGTTACCTGGAACTGAAATGAAACAGTTAGGTATTACATTCAAGTCCAGTTGATCAAATCTTCCTCCAGGAACTAACTTTAAAATTAAAAAAAAATGGTGGTAAAATTCAGACCTGTGGTTAAAACTGAAAAGAATACGAATGCAATCCAATATGAAGCGGACATGTTAGTGGAACATGGTGGTTTGACTATGTCGATGTATGAATTTGAGAAATCGGAAAATGAATTTAACTCAAAATAAGGTGAACAATCAGCAAGAGGTGAATATTGGAATTTCAAAGAGTTTATTATATCTACAGATTTCAAGAATTCAAAGGAGAGAGAAAGCTCATAGGTGGAACACACAAGACGTAAAAAACTTTTCCTGTTCTCTTATAAATGCATCATACG
The DNA here is from genome assembly GCA_039602395.1 of Deinandra increscens subsp. villosa. Classification (NCBI taxonomy): domain Eukaryota; kingdom Viridiplantae; phylum Streptophyta; class Magnoliopsida; order Asterales; family Asteraceae; genus Deinandra; species Deinandra increscens. Next base: position 1,823 of record JBCNJP010004741.1, on the reverse strand, counting down.
GATCACGCGTATACATTTAGGTTTGCAGACTATTTATTTTTCTGAAAACGTTTCATTAAAAAATGTCTGTGTAGACTTTTCTTGGTGTAGATGTGCCCCATCCACTTCTAACATTTTCTAACATTTTTCTTTAAGTAGTTTTTTCGTAAAAGAATTTTTTTTAACAATTACTGTTTAAAAAAGTTTCTAAACACTTTTTTAAAAAAAAAGTTTTTTATAAAATAACGCTTTTTAAAAGTTTTTTCTAAAAAAGTTTTTTAAAAAGTTTTTTTTGAAATTTTTTTAAAAAAAAGTTTTTTAATATTTTAAACGGTTTTTAAAAAAACTTCTTTAATCAATTTAAAAAAAAACGCATATTACAAAGTTAGAAAAACGTTTTAAACAGTTATTTTTTTCAAAAAGGTTTTCAGTTGTCTTTTTAAATCTTTGTAAATAGTTTTTTAAAGTTTTTAAAAAAAAAAACTGTTTATTAAAAAGTTTTTTTAAATGTTTTTTAAAAAGTTTTGTTTTAAAAAAACGTGTTTAAACTATTATTTTCAAAAAAAATATTTTAAACAGTTTTTAAAAAACTTTATATATAATTTCTAGAAACGCTTTTTAAACATTTTAAACAGTTTAATTTTAGCAGTCAACAGAAGTTAAAAAAACAAACACTCTTTTTCTTACAGACTGTAGAGGTTTAGTTCACCTCTTCTCTTACAGATGTCTGCATGTGTGATCCGCAGACTGCAGACATTTTACCTCTTAAAAAACAAACTGCACCTTAGTAACTATATGTGGGTCAGAGGTTTTACAACAGTGAACATTTAAACGGTGGGTTTCCTCTGTGAAGGATATGCAACACAAAGGGTCTTGGTTACTCGTACGGGGTGCGGTCCTAACGTGTCATGGGTAACATCGTTTGCCATGATGAGACTCCCAGAATGATTTTATTTATTATATTGAAATGAAATACTTGGTAAATTTAAATTTAAACTCAAATAAAGTAAAAAAATATAAAATTAAATAGAATAAAATATTTTTATATTACATGCATAATATTTAATTAAAGTGTTATTATGAATAAAGTTTTACAAACTTTATATTAAAGTATTAAAGTATATGCAATAAAATATATTATTTTAATAAAATATAATATATATACAACAAAAATATTATCTTGAATAAAATATTAACTTAATATTAAAATTTAGTATTTGGATAACTATTAACCTTAATATAAAAATTTGTATTTAATAATTACTTATTGGATAATTAGTTATTAAAAGTTTAAACTAAATAAACCTTAAAATGGAAATTTAGTATTTGGATAATTATTAATTAAAATTTTGACTTAATCCAAAATTTTGTGGTGATGACAAGTGTCATTTTTTTTTACTATTTAAAATGAAAAACGCCTTCTAGGTCCACAAATCGTGAAAACTCTCTTAAAAATCGTTTCTTTTTTCATTTTCTTTATGATGGTTCTTTAAGTTATATGATACCCCTAGGTGGAATAAAAATAAAAAAAGCGCCCACGGGATTTTTAAATATAAATCTCAAAGACGGCGTTGTTAGATCTGTAATGTGTTATATATGTAACAACACCGTTTTTTGATATTTAAAAAAATCCCATTAACGCTTTTTTGATTTTTTTTCCACTTGGGGGTTGCGTATAACATAGAGAACCACTATAAAAAAGAATGACAAAAATACCGATTTTTTACCATGTTTTGAGAGTGTTTTCTCGGTATTTTCAACAAAAAGTGGTTTTAATTTTACTCATCCCTTATATATATATATATATATATATATATATATATATATATATATATATAGGGAAA
>JBCNJP010004740.1:0-54795 GCA_039602395.1 Deinandra increscens subsp. villosa | reverse complement strand
AGTAGAAAAATTCATATGTTGTAATGTATGGCATGTGTTTTAATAAGAATGTTTTCATATTTTCAATTGCTATCATATAATTTCTCATTTTCAATACTCATTAATAATTACGCAACAAATAATATAATCACGCATACGGTAAGAACTATAAAAAAACAGTTGTTAGATATCAGAAAAATATATCCTCTATAATTACGCAAGAATCAATATAATCACGCATTCAGTAAGAATATAACCCCCAAACTCAACATAAGAATAATAATTATGCAAAAAATAAAAAAAGATAAAAAAAAGTAAAAAAGAAAAGGCCATAAAAGCAAAAACAGAAAAAAAAGATTTTAAATAAAAAGCAACAAGCCCCTACTCTCAAAAGAAAATAAAAAATATTTCTTTACCCTATTATTAAAATGACGCAAAGAAAGCGTGAAATAAAAAAAACACGCTTAAAAAATTCACACAAAAAGTAGAAAAAAAAGTGTCGGATCTATATTATCAAATAATGCAAAAGAACACGTGGATAAAAAAACTTTCTAAAAAATCACGCTGTAAAACACAGGGTTTGTGTGTAGAAGACACAAATGCCCATCCGCTAAAAAGAAAATCTACCACGTGTCGTTCTCTCCTCCCTTCGCACGGAAAAACCTTTGTACAAGATCTTTCACCTATATATATATATATATATATATATATATATATATATATATGAGAGAGAGAGAGAGAGAGAGAGAGAGAGGTGAAAGATCTGGTATAAAGGAAATTTTTCGTGCGAAACATGCCAAGCGAGGATAGAATGACATGTGGTGGATCTTCTTTTAAACGGAGGGGTATTTGTGTCTTTTACATAAAAATCCTGTTGCAGCGAAGCGTGAATATCCCCTTCGATGAAAAGGAAACCTGGCACTATATTTTTGTGTATTTTTTGGAGCGTGATTTTTTGTTCACACTTTCTCTGCGTCATTTTATGATATAATTATATTGTTTTTGCATGATTTGCGTGATTTTTTGAATGTCAGGTTGTTGCTTCTATTAAAATCTATTTTTCTGTTTTGCCACTTCTTACATTTTTTTCGGTTTTTTATTGTCTGTGTTGTGTAATTTATCAAATTATTGATTTTGGACTTGCGTATTTTATTTTCTATCCATCTTGCGTAATTATTGTTATGTTGTGTTGATGTCAATTAGTTAAAAAATTGGCGTTTATTTCTTTCAGCATACGTGATTATATTTATTCTTGCGTAAGTATAAAGGATAATATTTTCTGATATCTATCAATTGTATTTTCTATACTTCTTTTCGCATATATTAATTCTTGTATAATTTATGAATGTGCATGGAAAAGTGAAATTATATGCAAGCAATTGAAATTATTCTTATTAAAACACATTACAACATATGATTTCTAATACACTTTGCGTCATTTTACAATATAGTTATAAAATTTGTTCTCTGCGTCATTTTATAATTGGCGTTTAATTTCTTTCAGCATGCGTGATTAAATTTATTCTTGCGTAATTATAAAGGATAATATTTCTCTGATATCTATCAATTGTATTTTTATACTTTGTACCGCATGTGTGATTATATAATTTCTTGCGTAGTTTATGAATGTGCATGGAAATTATATGCAAGCAATTGAGAATATTCTTATTAAAAACATTACAACATATGATTTTTCTACTCATACGCTGTTAGAAAAACCATTTTCAATTGAACATATGCATTGATAGCCTTGAGGATATTGGCAATCGTTTGCATTTGTTTGTTATCGGTTTAGTCTTTGTATATCATAAACAAATGGACAAGGTCTCGAACCGAACTCTTGGGCAAACTCATTTGCTTCTGCGTCACCTCGTCTCGGGCTAGCGTATTTTTATTGAGACTCTCGACACCCTGCTTTAAAACATCAATAAGAAGCACTTTCTTGTTGAACTCAAGCATTATATGCCTGGTTAACTTCTCTTTTAGGGCTATGTCGGTGTCTGGTATGTTGGAGGAAGATGACAACATTTTCGACAGTGGCCGATGTGTTTTTGGAGAGTTTTTGATATGTGACGTGAATTGAAGTTTGTTTGCACGAAGCCGGCGTAGCGTGATTTTCAAAAGGTAATCGAGTGTCTAGTTATATAGGGATGATGAGTGCTCCTAAGGTAGTAAACGTCGCACCTAGGGTCCATAACAACTATTATCAACTTACATGATTAGGGTCCATAAGAACTTAAATCACAATCATTTATCAACATAACACCATAAATAACAACTATTATCAACTTATATGATTAGGACCTAAATCATAATCATTTATCAACATAAAGCCATAAGGAACAACTAATATCAACTTACATGATTAGGGTCCATAAGAACCTAAATCATAATCATTTATCAACAGAAAACCACAAGGAACAACTAATATCAACTTACATGATTAAGATCCATAAGAACCTAAATCATAATCATTTATCAACATAACACCACAAGGAATAACTATTATAAACTTACATGATTAGGGTCCATAAGAACCTAAATCATAATCATTTATCAACATAAAACCACAAGGAACAACTAATATCAACTTACATGATTAGGGTCCATAAGAACCTAAATCATAATCATCCACATTACCTGTAGGTACACAATCGTCAACAATCACGTTGTATCAACTTTCACCTGAAGGTGCATCTTTGGCTTATGTGTTCATCAAATTCTACCAACCTAAACATGTCATCTAACATATTCACAAATAATTCCACTTGATGATAAGTTGATAACTATCATCTAAACTACTATTATGTCCATATAGGTTCTTTGATTATCTCATGAGTTAACACAAACATAAATCATAGTTTAAACAACTATGAAACAACTCAGTGTTACCAACAAAATTTAACAACTATTATGCTCTAACTAGAATGACGTTTATACCAACAACCAAGCCATATTACAACTTACTTTGTAACAAAATAAGGTACAAATTTAGTGTTACCTCAACTCCTTGCGTTGGAAACCTTGTTTTTTTGATAGCTTGAATTTTCATCTTGAGCACCTCAGCAAGTTGACAACACATGTAGGACTTTCCAATGACATTAGTTTCTGGTAACCAAACAACCATTTATATGTCATCTTTACGTAATTAAGAAATATTCACATGACAACTTTATATGATTATGCTAAATCAAATACTACTTTCATCATATTTTAAGGTGATTGCATACATAACTGAGGGTTAGAAATCATAACACATCAACATAGCATTTAACCCAATATAGTCTTCTTCTCCAAATTTCAACTTAGGAACCCTAAAATTTGAGCTCATAATCATCCATGAATCATAACAACTAATGGTGTTTAAAACCATAATTAATCAATAGAAAGAAGGTCTAGAACCCAAAACTAACCCAAATTATGACCAATTTCGGGTATAAAGAATTCCTAGTTCGACATATTCTCTACCTAGACAACAATGGTGGAACAATGTAATTAAATAGATGGTTACCTTAGGTTAGAAAACCCACATCGTGTCTATATCAGCGAATTTCATGCACGAATCCAACAAAATCGCAGCAAATCTTTCTCTTTTTTTTTGAAGTTAGGGTCGAAAATAAGGGGGTCTCCCTCTTCTCTTCTGTTGATCGACGCACAGGGGCTTCCCCTCCCTCATTCAAGATTTCTTTATGTTTTAATCAAAATTTTACAATTTTAGACCTTCATCTTTGGCTCTCTAATAAATATTGACCATATACTTATATTTAACACTTAATACCCTTATATTTCACTATTTTTATCTATTAGTTATCTATAAATTTAGTAATAACTAATAAAACACTAACTAGTATACATTGGATTAATATTTAAAACATCCACACCCAATAACTCCACACAACTAGTTTAATCAATTTAAAATAAAATGGATTTCGGGAGGTTATAGATGTGCAAGATGATATGCTTTAATCTGAAGGCACCTTTTGTGCAAGATGATATGCTTTATATAATTCAACTAAATAGAACTTTAAAACACATCCTTCAATAAAGTTATGCCCAACAATTGCGTCGATATAATGATGTAAACGGCGTTCTTTTAATCAAGGTTAGAAGTTAAAGGGAGAATCACGAGAAGATCCGTTGACTGCCCTTCAATTTCCAAAAGAGCCTTTGACCATGACCTTTTTCAAACGATCCCTCCAATCACATTACGTTACGTAATCAGTTTTTAGATTTTCTTGCTATGGACCAACGCTAGCATTGGAATTTTCAAACTATATTTTAATAATTTCTCGCTAAAACTTAAAACAAAAATTAAAATTACCCCAGCCAGACACCAACCCCATTTTACAGATTTTCTCACTAAAAAAGAAAACATTTAATATTTGTAGTACTTTTAACTATTAATTTATAATTTTTTATAAACTTCAATTTCGTTTTGGTTGAATTCGAAAAATCACAATACGTTCTTCTTCCTCGAAGCTTCATCCATGTCAAATTTCATATAGATCATTAGTTTCATCTGTAATTCCTTCTATTCTACTTGATTTAGACCTGCAAGATCATGCAATTAAGTTAATCAAATTTCATCATGTTTAGACCAAAAATGAATTTCTTTCTCATCCTTCATTGTTCATGTTTGTGTTCATCATAGAATTGTCAAATCTTTATCAAGATGTTTCAAATCTGGTTCATTCCATTCGGTTTTCAATTCTGAGTTTACAACAATCATTTTTCTTGTTAAATGCTAGAGTATAGATTGAATTCATAATCACAGTTCGTCGGTTCTTCACCTGACACCGTGATGAAATTCGAATATTCAAATTATCACGAAAGCATATCAATATGCATCTAGTGGCAATCGTCTTTCAATTTTGAGTGTATCGGTATAATCAGTTTTGCTATTCGATTAGTTGTGAAGGAGTTATGATCGTTTAAAAAGATCTGGTTTAAATATACATTTATACATACCTACCATTTGTGAAGAAGATATTTTATCTCTCTTGTCACGTCACATCATCAATTTTAAGAATTTAAGTGAATATTTTAATCGAAAAATTTAAGAAACTGATGACTCAGCTTTTCCGTATATGACAAGAGAAGATATGTACTTTTAAAGCTTGTATTTAATATAAGGCCGGCCTCGGGCATAGGCGAGGTGGGCGACCGCCTAGGGCCCAGAATTTTTAATTTTTTTTGTTATATATATATATATATATATATATATATATATATATATATATTCCAGATTTAGTATACTTATAAAATATTTTGCTTAACATTAACATGTTCTGTTGCAGCTCAAGTGGCAACTCAGCAAATTTATAACCTGGATGTTGCAGTTTCGAAACCTGCAGTCCCCTTTTTTAAAAACTTTAGCTGTTTTTTTTGGCCGTACACCTCTTGATAACACTCGAAGTGCCCCTGTAATATGAAAGATAAAACCCTATAATTATGCTTTAATGTTATTAAAAAATCATTTGGTGACCCAAAATCTTAAACTAACTTAAGATCGATGTCATCCACCGTCACCTGTTTTCAAGGGCAGAAAGCCATGTTGAACCGACGGGGTGGGAACGCCCCCCGTATGAAGAGTAGAACTCGTTAAAACCCTTTATAATATATAGTAATTTTTCAAGTTAATTTTGATTTTGAATGGATTGAGGGGCATAATCATCAACTAGAGCAACACCTCTATTTTATTTGGGGGCACATTTCTAAAACAAAATCAAAATAAAGAAGAAAATAATAGGGTCTTGTAAGTTTAGGCGGGTGAGATGCGAAGAAAAAGAAGGAGGAGAGAGAGAGTTATATATTATTAATTTCTATTTATTAATTAAACATAGAACTCTAGAGAAGCTAAGGCATCTATTAATTTTCATTATTTTCTAGGAAAATATTAATGTATTTTGTTTATATAATAACAAGATGATGATCCGTCCGCGCGTTGCGGCGAGCCACCTCTTAACGACTAAAAAGAATGTAAAGAGACGTATAAAATGTAAAAGTCTAAAATCTTCATTATAGTGGCCCAAGTCAAAAATTTTAAAAGTATACTAAAAACGGAAGTAGAAAAGTTAAGTGGTATAACACGTAAAAAGTTTCATAAAGTATAAAATTATAAAATATATAATCAAAGAGGTGTCACGATTTGATTGGACTAAGAAAATGACGTAGCAAAATGTCATTCGATGAAGAGAAACCACTTGAAAATATATAATTGGAAGAGAAAATGATGTAGCATAATATAATTGGAAGAAGTGGACTATAAGGCAAGAAGTGGTGGAAGAAGTGGACATATGGCAAAATTGTATTGGTTTGTGGCAAAAAGTGGACATCTGGCTAAATTGTATTGGTTTAGAATATGAATAGTGGTTCTTGTGAGAGAGACCACCATTCATTATTGTAATATATATAAATCTTTGTCACTGCCATTAAAAAAAATAAAAAAATCTTTGCCCACTATTTTTAAAGAAGAACTTTTAAAAATAAAAAATGTATATATATAATATTAAAAACCTTTTCTTTTAGCAAAAACTCTCGGTGTATTTTTTTTCATTACTTAGAATGTAGATTATTTAAACTTGTAAAATTTTATCATAGTAAGGTTTTTTATTATTTGTATTTTTGTGAAGTATGTATGTGTTTTGTATCTATTAGTTTGTTGTTTAAATATATTATTATTATTATATTATACAACAAACTATGTTTTAAAAAAAATAAAGGCATGTTGTAAGAGATAAATTTTCTATTATATTTGATAAATTATGTTTTGGCATATTATTTATTATCAGACCCATTGTTACAATACATGTTTATAACTCGACCCGTCTTCTACTTGATCCGTATTTCGCCCCCCGTGTAAAAAATTTTTTGTACCCGCCACTGCCTGTTTTGCTTAAAGCTATAAAGTGTAATTTTGAACCTCATTAGAAACATATATGTTTTCTTTTTAACGGCAAACCACACTACTCCTAAACTACCCAAATTATTACAATTAAACTTCTCGTGTCAATGTTTGAACCTTGGACCTTCTACTAAAAGTCAAACACCTTTACCAAGTGAGCTAATCGCACATTAACATAAGCATATATGTATATAATTTACTTTATTTAAAAAAAAAATACATGAGGGTTGGTAGAAAAGTTTGCTATTAAAAATGCTAAGAGAGACTCGTGATTTGTTTAGGTATTTGAAGATTGACATTATATAATGTTATTACAATCTCTCGTTACAATATTGTTTTTTTATATATGTGTTTTTGTCTTTTATTATAAGAGCCTTTTTTTTTCTCACCTAGGGCCCAGACTTTTTTAAGGGTTTTCGGAGCCGGCCATGATTTAATATACAAATAAAAGATTTACAATTTTTAGGAAAGTTATATTTCTATAGGTTTTCCAAAATTACAAATTTAGAAAAGACTTCAAAGATCATAGGTTTGATAAAGTGTGGTTGGGTGGAAGATTACAAAGCCACCTGTGTTGACTACAGCATGTTCATATACAAATTTGGACCAGTCAGGAGAAATGGAGAATGTTATTTTCATGTCTTATTCTTCTCTAATTTTTTAATTACTTTGACTTTTTTTTTTCATTTTTCTATTTTATAATTAAAGCATGCGTCTTTGTTTTTCTGTAGAGGTCAAACCGGCTGTCTTTGACATATAAAATAGTTATTAATATTAGGCACGGAAGTAGCCTTTGCTTCAAAGAAATGAAAGAACGTGTTACGAATCTGTTAAAAACGTTGAAAATAAACTTGAATACATTTTATCAACAAAGAAAAGATTATTAACTCAGAATTAATTTAGATCGAGTCTTTGTTGCTCGGCATAGGGCCGTTTCAAGTTTTTTGAAGGCTCTAAGCGAATTTTGAAATTGGGGCTTTAAATCTTACATTTTTTTTAAATTTTTTTTGGAGTAACCAAATTCATAACTTTTGATTCTAAATTTACATTGCATTATCGTATAATAAATAATATACGATCAATACAAAAAATTACCTTTTGAGCTGCATAAAATGAACGGTGTCATGTCTATGCAAGCATGATAAGACCCTGAATCATAAGCACTGAAATATCATAATTTGATTAAAAAATTAAAATCTAAATGCACAACCATAAAGACAATATTAAGCATCAAATACAAACTAAACACGAATAAGCATAAGACAGTCTAAATTGTCTTTGTATAATATCATCAAATTAGAATATTAAGAATTGAATTCATACCTCAAAAGAGAAATAAAGTCAAATTTTAAATGAGGATACAAATTAAACGATTATAAAAAAGAAAATCAAATTTAAATTTGTAAAAAAAACAGATTTACATAAAAAAAGGTATATAGGAAATAAAAAATATATAAACCAAGTTTTTCTTAAAAAATATTTAAGTCCACATTGCGAAGAGAGAATTTTCTTGAAAAACTTGTGGGACCAGATGAAAGGATGAATTTATTTGAATTAAAATGAATTAAAATAATTGCTGAATTGCAGCGACAAAGATAAAAAAAACTAGGGGTGAGCAAAAAACCGAATTAACCGTACCAAAACCAAAATAACCGGTTTAACCGAACCAAAAAAAACGAACCAAAACAAAAACCGACGGTTCGGTTAACGTTTTTTTAAAAACCGAAATTCTCGGTTCGGTTTCGGCAGAGCATATTTCCATAACCGAATTAACCAAACCGCACCGACTTCTCCTAAACACATGGTTAACCGACCCGACTCGCATCATATAACCGAACCATTTTGACCGATATGTAATTTAGGGCTTTATGCATTAGGCGGGAAGGAGAAATACCAAGATCCTAATAAACTTTATGACTCCTAGTCTCCTACAGACCTACGTGACCCTTTCTATACCTGATGGTTTTTATTTTTTCAAAATATTTCCTCATCTAGGGTTTTATTTACTCCAATACTCCATCAACGATTCCTCATTCTAGTTCCACGCTCATAAAAATTCCGATCAAGATTAGGCATGTGGGTTTAACGTCGCTGTGCATTAGTTTCACGATTCTCGCATCTGTTCTTGTTTTGTTCTGAGTTCTGAGTTCTGAGTTCACGATTCTCACCTCTAAAAAATTATCAAGCATCAAGCCATCAATCGGCGATCTTCAGGTATGTATCCATCAGTTTCACGATTCTCGTATCTGTTCTTGTTTTGTTCATACACTGATATTGTTTTAATGATTCTCGCATCTTCTATTTGACGATTCATGTATTTCAAATCTGACCATCTTTAAGTTCTGAGTTGTCTGATTATTACATAATACATATGCAGATGGAATCAAGTGAGAAAATACCAGTTGTTGACGTAGACACAGAAAAGAACACTGATCCGGTTGTTAACAATGAGGAGCAAAATGTAGAGCAGAAGAATAGTAGGTTAAAATCTTTTGTTTGGCAACATTTTACCAGAGACAAGACTACCGGAAAAGCCAAATGTCCTTATTGTAATTACTCAATGGCTGCTACTTCGAAAACGAATGGTACAAGTTCTTTGAGGTATCATTTACTTCATGTTTGTAGAACTTCACCGGTTTATAAAAAGTTAGATAAGAAAGATATGAAGAAACAAACTCAGATAAGTTTTAAGCAACCAAATGGGGGTGAAACTAGTGGTAGCTTGGCTTGTCATAAGTTTAACCAAGAAAAGTGTAGAAATCTTCTAGCTAGAATGTGTGCAAAAGATAATCGACCCTTTAGTATAGTAGAGGATGAAGGACTTCGTGAATTTGTATGGGATTTGAACCCGATGTTCAAGTTTCCGTCTAGGTGGACTATAGTTAGGGATTGTTTGTCTTTATTTGAAGAAGAGAAAAAAAAGTTAAAAGTTGTAGAGACCTGAAAATTGAGGCTTTTGCATTAGATAGTTTTGGGCTTGGTTAATACTTGTGGGCTAGTATAAATATGTAATTGGGCTAACATTTTGTATAGGCTTGAGTCCGATTTTAGATAGGGTGGGCCTAAGGGTTTTCGAAAATTGTTAATGAGATTGACTTGTTTACCAAGTCAATCTCAACTATATATAGGACCTCATATTGTCTAGTTAGGGTTGCTAGTCTTTTGTGGTGTTAAGGTGTATCGAAATTCCTCTGAGAATTTCGACTTAAGGTGTAAGCAGTAAACGGTGATCAATACAATCGCATTGTCTTCTAATCGGTTTGTTTTACTAGCTTTATTATACTTTTCGATTACACTCTTTCACTGTTTTTCTTGAATCAACTAGTTAAACCGGATTCCGCACGGTTTCACTAGTCTAGATATCGCGTGAGGGTTAATTTGATCCTTACAATTGGTATCAGAGCCAAGAAACGCAAGTTTCGAGGCTCTCGCGATATCAGATTCAAGTTTTTGAGTACTAACGATTTGAGTTTTGTGGTGATTTTCAGCTTTTAGCACTTTCGGAGGTGTGTTTGTGCAGGTTTCAAGACAAGACAAAAGTTTCGTGAAGCTGTGTTCGTGTCAGAGAGACTTTTCGATCCTGTTTGTACTTTTCGATCAGCCAGTTTGATCGAAAAGCCGTTCCAGCAGACCCTTTTCGATCGAGAAAGCCCCCACTTGTGGCTTTTCGATCCGTTGATCTCTGTCGAGAAGTCCCCTAAGTGACTTTTCGACCAGCATTCCCAATCGAGAAGTCCCCTTTTGTGACTTCTCGATCAGTTTCCCCAATCGAAAAGTCCCTCTGAGACTTTTCGATCCACCCATTTCAATCGAGAAGTCCCCGTGAGACTTCTCGATCCGCTTCTTTGATCGAAAAGTCCCCCTCGAGACTTTTCGATCCATCCATCACTTTTCGATCGGTGCCAGACTTTTCGATCAGCACTTCTCCGATCGAAAAATACTTTTCGATCAAGTGCTTTCCGACCGTAAAACACTTTTCGATCAAGCCAGTTCGACAGTAAAACCCTTTTTGATTCTGAAGCAATGGCCTTTGACATGTCGAGCCTGTCGAGTGCCACTCTGGAAATGGACTCTAAAATCGGAACATCTGCCAGACCACCACGTCTGATGTCTGGCAAGGATTTCATGAGCTGGAAGTACAGGTTTGTCAACTACGTCAATTACCATGATGCTAAGATCATGCGATCGATCGAAGTGGGAGATTATGTCCCATCAACTCCAGGGGAACAGGGTCAACCTCTTGTTCCTAAAGCCAAATCTGATTGGCTTGATGATGATTGGGAAAGGGTTGAACGAGATAGAAAGGCACTGGCTGCCCTGACCATGGCTTTATCCCCTGAAGTTGCTGAAGCCTTCAAAGAATACACCTCAGCTAAGACTCTGTGGGATGCCCTTATAGCTGCCTACGAGGGAAATGATGATATGAAAGAATCCCGTAAAGAGAATCTGAGGGAAATGTTCAATGAGTTTAACTATATCCCTGGAGAAAACATTGAGACTCTGCTTCAACGTTTCATCAAGATAGTCACTGGGATGAAAGATGCTGGAGTGACATACACTCAAGTAGAGGTCAACAGAAAGCTGGTTAACTCTCTTCCACCAAATTGGGACAGCACCATTGAACTGATCGAGAAGACAGTGGAAATGTCCACTTCGTCCCTAAATGAGCTCATGTCCACCATCAGGGCCTATGAGGAGAAGAAACAGAAGAGGGCAAGAAAAACTGGCAATGGAGCATTAGTGAATCAACTAAACCAAGCGTTCATTTCTCAGCCAGCTGTCGCTCCAGTTAATCCACCATCAACCCCAATGGGATTCATTGCACAAGCCACTGGGTCAAGCTCATCTGGAACATCAAACATTGTTTCTCTGGATGTAAATGCTTTGACTAAAGATCCCAGCTTTGCCCTTGGGGTGGGAATTATGAGTTGCTATCAGGCACTCGTAGCAGGTTCCCTTCTTCCCACGGATCTGTCACCTGATGATGTGAATCAAGTGAACCCCGATGATTTAGAGCACATGGATATATCTTATCAGATGGGAATGTCTGCCCTACGAGCTAGGCAGTTCATGGCAAAGAAGGGACAGAAGGATTGGAATGGTGGAAAGGGAATAAAGTTGAGTTTTAATAAGGCAAATCTGAGGTGTTACAACTGCAATGAGTATGGGCATTATGCCAGAGAGTGCACCAAACCAAAAGTGGATAGAGAAGGCAAGGCTGATAACAGGAGTGAGAGCATGAAGACGGAGGCAGGAAAGAATGATAAGGCACTGGTGGTTCAACATACGCCAGGATATGACTGGACATCTCAGGTGGAGGACCTCAGTCTTACACTTGACCATGTGGCCTTGTTAGCTGAAGAGGAAGCACAGAAAGAAGCAACTGAGGAATTCCATCACGCGTTCATGGCAAACATAACTCCAGGATCCTCCGCAAGCAGCTCTGAGGTATGTCTTAACCCTAAATGTCAATCTATTCTTAATGAATCTAAAGAATGGCAAACTAAGTTTTGCAATGAAACATTAAATCGTGAATTTATTGATAGAGAATTAAGGGAATACAAAAGTAGGAGTAAAAACTTAAGTGAGAAACTAGAAGCTGCTAAAATTGACATAAAAAATCTTCAAAGGGACTTGAGTAACAAAACCACATATCTAAGAGTTGCTAATGAAGAAATTGACACATTGAAAACTGAACTTGAACAACTTAAAGGTCAATTAGAAACATCACAAACCAAAGTTGTGCGAAACGATAAAATTGTGTCAGAAATGATGAAGGCTAGCTCACTTTTCTACAACACAGACGCTCGTATGCGTCATCTAAAAGCCAACTCTGGTTTGGGTCTCGGTACTGAAATAAAAGATGAAAAATCCACCCATACAGTACCGATGCCCCTGATGCATGAAATGATCTCAGATTATGAGTGTTCTAAGACCAACTTGGATGCTAAAGCTGAGATTGAAAAGAAATTGGCAGCTTGTCCCATTAAAATTTCTGCTCCTGTTTCCAACCAGACTAACCCTTTTACTTCTTGTGCAGATAAAGGTAAACATGAAGCAGGTGTAGTAAATTGCAAGGAGTCCACTAAAAGTCCCTTGAAGTCTGAAGTTGAATTTTCTGTTAAAAATTCTGATTTTGAGAAACCTGAAACTTTTGTCATGTCTGAGTCAAAAACTTCTGAGTCTTCTGAGTCTTCTGAGTCTAATGGTTGTGTTAAACTTTCTGATTGTGGTGTGTTTAACGTTGGTAAATGTGATTTGAAACCTGTGAAACCCCTAAGAACTGTTAGAATTTTAAGAAGGGGTAAGGGACCACAGAATGATGTTCCCAAACCCACAGGTGATATAAAAAAATCTGAGGGGAGTGTGAACTGCCCCACTCCAAATGTGCAGAAAGTACGGGACGCAAAACCACAGGAATTTGTCCCGTACCCAGAGGTCAACTCTGCTTATGACCAATTCAAACCGATACAACGGGAGTATGTTCTGACCACTAAGCCCCATGGTAAAGCCCTCTGGATCCATAAAAACGCTTCAAAGCCAACTTGGATATCCACTGGGCGGAACCAACCACAGGCTCCCGTGTATCCAAAAAAACAGTCCTGCCATGTGTGTGGTCAACCAGGACACATGGCAAGAAACTGTCTGCACCGCCCTTATGAGCCCTACTTTCCTAAGAAAGTCCAACAAAAGACTGTCCCTTTGGGCCAAACACATGTTGGCCCAAAGCCCAAAGTTGGACCTTCAAATCCTAAGGTGCAGAAGTTCACATTTCCACCATCACAGGCAGAAATTCATTCTAGGCCAAAGGCAAAGGCTGCACCGTCAAACCAAAAGGTGCAGCCAGGCCCACCACATGTCCATAAACAGAGGCCAAAGCCCAAGTCACCTAATCAGAAACCACAGACTGAGAAAAATAAGGTGAATAAAAATGCTGTGAAATCTTCAAAGATGTTCACTAAACCTGCCAGGGCTCCGAAACCTTCAAAACCTGTCTCTCGCCCTAAGCAGGACAATTTTCAAAAAACACCTGTTCCACCTCAACGTGTTTTCAAAAGGTTTTCTGATACACCATTTTTCTCAAAACCTGATTCAATCAATAAGAGAAATGATGAAAGGTGGAATGTCCCGAAAGTTGTCAATTTGTCCTTCAAGCCTACAGGAGTGTACAAAAAACACTCCATGTCTTTTCAAGAGGTCAAAGGGTCTAAATTAACCAACAATAATCAAAAAGGGCTTGGGAAAGAAAATCACCACAGTGATGTCAACAATAAAGACATTCACAGTCCAATCAAGGACAGACCAGTCTCACCCAGACCAGTTAAGGCCTGGGTACCAAAATCTAACTGATCTTCTCTGAATGCAGGAACAGCCAAGGAGGCCTGTCAGCAACCTATGGTACGTTGACAGTGGTTGTTCCAGGCATATGACAGGCGACATATCACTTCTACACGACTTGGAAAAATTTGATGGAGGTTATGTGTCGTTTGCCGGAGGAGTTGGTGGATATATCAGTCAGAAAGGAACGGTTCGCAATGGTTGTCTCAGCTTCCACGATGTCAATTATGTGGAACAGTTGAAACACAGCTTGTTAAGTGTTTCACAAATATGTGATCGAGAGTATCCAGTTCTTTTCAACAACAAAGAGTGTCTTATTCTTAAACCTGGATACTCCATTCCCGATGATTGGGTGTTGATGAGAACACCCAGATATGGTAACTCATATGTGCTAAATATGCAGAAACCCCCCACATCTGAGGTGGCCTGTCTACTTTCTAAAACGGCTGTGAACCATGCTCAGCTGTGGCACCGAAGATTGGGGCACATGAATCTGAAGAACCTGAATCGTCTAGCCAGAGGAGGACTTGTTAAAGATCTTCCTATCAAAGAATTTGTCCTGAAAGAGAAATGTGTGGCTTGTGCTAAGGGGAAGCAGCACAAACGTCCACATAAACCGAAGGTCTTCAGCAGAATCTCAACTCCTCTAGAATTGCTTCACATGGACCTATTCGGTCCCGTCAGTATGTTAAGTCTTAACCGATGTGCATTTTGTTTAGTTATTACTGATGATTTTTCACGTTTCACTTGGGTGTTTTTCTTGTCCAAGAAAAGTGATGTTGCAGGTATACTAATCGCCTTCATCAAGCTCATTGAAAATAAACTCAAGCTGCAAGTGAAGACCATTAGGAGTGATAATGGCACAGAGTTCAAGAATCAGACAATCGACAATTTTTGTGCCGATAAGGGGATTGAGCATCAATTCAGTGCTCCCTATACACCCCAGCAGAATGGCGTTGCAGAAAGACGAAACAGAACCCTGATTGAAGCTGCTCGCACCATGTTGTGTGATTCAAAGCTGCCAACCATGTTCTGGGCAGAAGCAGTTAACACTGCCTGTTATGTCCAGAATAGGGTGCTCATCAATAAGCGGCAGCAGAAAACGCCATATGAGCTAATCTACAATGATAAGCCCAGAATTGGTCACCTTCGGGCGTTTGGGTGTTTATGCACAGTCTTAGTTAACACTGATGTTCCTAAATTTGCTGCTAAGGCTGATGAATGTTATTTTGTAGGTTACTCTGCCAGCTCCGCTTACAGGGTCTTCAACAAAACTACCGGGATTGTGATGGAGTCCACAAATGTGGACTGGCTAGAAGACAATCCATCTGATGGCGGAGTCGGTCCTCCTCAAGCTTTCGACTACAATCAATTCTTCCGCCCATTGGGCTTAGACCCTGTTTTAGCTGAGGAATTTTATGAAGAAACAATTTCAGGACCATCTGTCTCACACTCCATCACGAAGCCTCCTGTCCCTGCTCCTGTAATAGATCCTACACCAGTACAGGAGACTGTTGATCCTGTGGAGACTCAAACACAGGAAACAGATGCAGAAGTTGACCCAGCTCCCGACTCTCCTCAGACACTCGGAGCTGATCCCGAAAATGAAGCTGATACACATGAAGAACCCGATCTATCAAATCTGCCTCCTGAAATTCCAGTTCAAGCTGTTGCAGAGACCAGAATTCAGAAGTACCACCCCCTGGATAACATCATTGGTCCCTTAGCATCTGGGGTGGTCACAAGAAGCCAGTCAGGAGACATCAATCATTGCATGTACTCCTGTTTCATCTCACAGATTGAGCCCCCTAACATCACAATGGCATTGACTGATCCCAGTTGGGTGGAGGCCATGCATGAAGAACTCAATCAATTCTCACGGCTTCAAGTTTGGAGGTTAGTAGAAAGGCCAGCTGACAAAAAGGTCATCACCACTCGGTGGCTGTATAAGAACAAAAAGGATGATAACGGTGTCATTGTCAGAAACAAGGCCAGATTGGTGGTTCAAGGCCATAAGCAAATTCAAGGTGTGGATTATGATGAAGTGTACGCACCGGTGGCCCGCTTAGAGGCAATAAGAGTCTTCTTAGCATATGCTTCATATATGAATTTCACGGTCTACCAGTTGGACGTGAAAACTGCTTTCCTATATGCTGAGATGGATGAGGAAGTTTATGTCACTCAACCTCCAGGGTTCATTGATGAAGAACACCCGTATCATGTGTACAAGCTTGACAAGGCCTTATATGGGTTGCACCAGGCTCCTCGGTCGTGGTACAAGACTCTGACTGATCATCTTCTTGCACATGGATACACAAGAGGCATTGTTGATCAGACGCTTTTCAGAAAGGAGGTTGAGCATGACATTATCATGGTGCAAGTATATGTTGATGACATCATCTTCGGTTCGACCAATGAAGATCTTGTGCAAAGAATTTGAGAAGGTGATGCGCACAAAGTTTGAGATGAGTCAGATGGGCGAGATGGAGTTTTTCCTCGCATTGCAAGTGAAGCAGAGTGACAGTGGGATACTTGATCCATCAAGCTAAATATGTCACCGAAATTTTGGAAAAGTACAAGATGGTGGATGCAAAGCCGGTCTCCACACCCATGGCAGCAAGACCAGCACTTACCAGGGATCCAGATGGACAACCAGTGAGCGAGCACATGTACCGGTCCATGATTGGGTCTCTGATGTATTTGACCGCCAGCCGTCCAGATATCATGCTAGCTGTGTGCCAATGCGCACGCTATCAGGCTAATCCGAAACTCTCTCATCTTTCTGCTGTGAAACGTATTTTTAAATATTTGAAGGGTCGGCCTCGTCTAGGCCTCTGGTACCCTAAAGAGTCTGGATTTAACTTGTATGCTTTTTCTGACAGTGATTATGGTGGCAATGAGCTTGACAGGAAATCCACATCTGCTGGAGCTCAGTTTTTAGGTGACAGGCTGGTGTCTTGGCAAAGTAAGAAGCAGCACACGGTGTCTCAGTCGACAGCCGAAGCAGAGTATGTTGCTGCATCTGCCTGTTGTTCTCAGGTGGTTTGGTTGCAGCACCAGCTGGGAGATTACGGTTTGAATTTTTTCGATACTCCCATTTTTTGTGACAATAATGCTGCTTTGCAAATTGTGAAAAATCCCGTGCAGCACTCTAAAACCAAACACATAGACATCAAAACGCACTTCATTCGGGATTGCTATGACCGACGGCTCATTCACTTGGAGAGGGTGGCATCGGATGACAATGTGGCGGACATGTTCACGAAACCCCTTCCAAGTGCAAATTTTGAAATGTGTCTCAAGGGCCTCCGGATGATAGCCTTTGATGAGTAGTCTGGCAAATTTTCTTTCTTTTCATATGTTTTTTGTTTCTTTCATTCCTTATTATTGAAAAAAATTCAAAAAATATCAAAAAAATTGAAAAAATTCAAAAATTCAAAAAAAAATTGAAAAAAAATACAAAAATAGTGTCTTTTTGGTAGTTAAAAAAATCTAAAAGCAAGGGGAAGATATAAGATATTCATTTCCTCAAATGTGTGTGCTTTTAAATTTTTTCTGGTTTTGGTTGACCAGGTGGGAAGTGATATAAATTTCCAGGTGTTTGCTGACTGACACGTGTAAGGTGGATGTGAAAAGCAGTGATTCATGGTCGATATGCTTGGTAGGCTCTGCTGACAATCAATCAAAAGGTATGTTTTATCACAACACTTGAAGATAACGTATGATGCTTGAAAGGGAACACACACTTAGGTTAGTACAATTTCTATTTGACTGTGCATCAGGTATCCTGAGACACACGCCCGGTTCTAAGTATTGATGTCATGCTCAAAAATCCCATTCCCTCTGCTTTGCGTAAGCAATGACCTGGGAATGTTGTACGTGAGTCAGGACTCCTCTGTTCTGCGAAAGCGGAGACCTGGAACCACCCTGATCCACGTACGTTTTAAGATCACATTGTATATATGACAAACCAAAAGATGCCAAGTGCACAATCAAAAGAGACCCTCAAGCGTCCAAAACCCTCAGCCTCTGTCACTGATGAGAACGTTGTTAAAAAATGTTTCAAAAATTCAGTTGACTTTGTATATTATCCAACAAAATCTCCGTGATCTATTCTTTTCTTTTCTCAACCCCTCTGGAGCATGACGTTGGGCTTAAGGAAAGGTGTCGTGAAAAATGTTGTACGGAAACCAGATGTGCTTGATAGAATGTACAAACTATACCTAGGACTTATGTGTGTGAACTGGATAGATTTTCATAATTAATAAACCTTAAAATATAAATAATGTGATGAAACTGCTTGAGTAAGCGAAAGCGGCATGAGTTTAAAGTTGGACCAAAATACCGGCAATCGCCTGAACACGCGAAGTAACCGAAGCTGAAAAGGGTTCCTCAGTCACAGACAATCTGGTATGATCCCTGACAACGCCTTTTCACTCAAAATCCAGTGTGTTAAGTTTTTT
Source organism: Deinandra increscens subsp. villosa (assembly GCA_039602395.1). NCBI lineage: Eukaryota > Viridiplantae > Streptophyta > Magnoliopsida > Asterales > Asteraceae > Deinandra > Deinandra increscens. Next base: position 36,111 of record JBCNJP010004740.1, on the reverse strand, counting down.
TTTGTGATTATGTTTTTTTAATTTAATTTATTTAGCTTAACTTCTGATTTGTTTATATTGTTTTATTTTAAGTAAAGGTTGCCAGATATTTAAACTCTCGGGCTTGATTTCAGGGGAAGTTTTTTAAATAATCAAGATTAATTTTTGAAGAATTGGGTGTTAATGTGTTAACTTTTTATGACTTTGTTTAAGTGAAAATGAGTTTGTTCAAAGGTTTTGGGTGATGATTTGTTCATATCTCAAAGATGAGGGGGTGAAGTGGTAAGTATTTTTTTAAAAAATATGTTGAAACAAAAGAGGAGGGGAGGGGTCGGAGACCCCTCACTCCCGTCTCTCTCCTCTTCCTGCTCTCCAAACCCTAATTCCACCCACCACCGCCATTCACCACCACCTCCCTCTGCCATCGCCGTCGAGCACCACCACCACCATCGCCACTCACCTGCGACCCAACCACCATCATTCCCGTCATCATCCGACCACCACAGCGCTACCACCCACTGCCATCGCCGCCGCTGCTGTCCACTCCAATCCACCGCCTCCGCCACCAATTGCTACCATCCGACACCTCTTCTCCTGTCGGAATCACCCCAAGAAAGCATTCCCACCGTCGATTTGACTCCATGGCGCCTCGTTTGAAGCGTGTTGCCCGACCCCCTATAGACCGACTTGAGTATGTGCTTATTTTTTTCGTTTTTGGGTCGGGTATGAAAGGGATAATTGTTTGGGTGCTTGTTCTGCTTGAAATCGTGTTTAAAACACGCATACATGTGCTTTTCGATTGAGTTGCAGGTTTGGAACGAAGGAGACGATACTTTTCGATCGTTTCAGGGACTTTTCGATTAGCCCCTTGAGCTTTTCGATCAGCCCTGAAACTTCTCGATCGATGCTCACCGATGAGGGAGCTTCTCGATCAAGAAACCAGGCTTTCCGATCGAGAGTTATACTTTTCGATCGGAGCTTGGACTTCTCGATCGGGATATATGCTTCTCGATCACGGTTTGCTGAGGCCCTGAGGCTTTTCGATCAGCCCTCGGGTTTTTCGATTGGCCTTTAGGCTTTTCGATCAGTATGCTCGGTAACCATGACACTTTCCGATCGGACGGATGCTTTCCGATCGAAAACCCTGTTTTTCGATCGGAAAGGTACCTGATGATATTTTTCGATGGTTTTCATTCAATTTTAAGTCGTTATGCTGTCCGTTTTTCAAGAAATCCCTAATCTAATGAATGTTTTGTGTGTTTTGGTTGTTTATCTGTGTTTGTGAGCGCAGGGATTTGGAGTTTGTAAAGGATCATAATCAGGTAGCGTATTTGCTGGACCCGCCTGCAGAATACAAAGAGAAGTATCTATCGATGATAGCTGGTTTGAAGAAATGCTGTTTACATTTTGCTCTCACGACAAATCCGGTGATTTGCAAACGGATGATGCAAGAATTCTGGAAGACAGCAGAAGTGTCTGAAGATGGAAAGAAGATTATTGCCAAGATTCAACATACTGAAGTAACCTTAACTGAAGAGAATTTCAGACAGGCACTCAGACTAAAAGATGTAGCTGCTGATTCCACGTTGCTTGATAAGGAGATGGTGTCCCAATGTTTAAAGGAAATGGGATACATCACAGTCTCTCCTCCCACCATGAAAGCTCTCATTCCGCCGTACTGGAGAATGCTGGCACATTATTTACAAAAATGTGTCATTGCAAAGAAGAGCTCTACGGATCAGCTGAACCAAGTGCACACCCATGCAATGGTGTCACTAATCAGAGGTGTTCGGTTCAACTGGTCTAGGATGATTTTTGAAGATGTGAAGGCTGTTGTGTCAAGAGATAAGAAGTTTGCTGCTGTTCCCAGGTTTATTCAGTCTGTTCTGGATTCAAGATACCCAAACCTGAGAAAGACCAATGACACCCATGACACAAAACCAATGGGTATTGAAGTGTTTCCTATGATAAATCCGAAGAAGAAGCTGTCGGATAAGATGCCGTTTGGAGACAAGTTTGGAGAGTTTGCAGAGATTGTGAGAGAAGAGGTTCCTGTTAACCGAAATGCATCTGTTGAAGAAGAACATAATATGCCTCCTCCTCAACAGAAAGTGGTTGATCTTCCTGATGATTCTGACTGGGAAGAATTTGATTTGAATGATGTGAGGATTGGAGCGCTCAATTTTGAAGGTGATGAGTCAATAAACTATGATACATATCTGGATGATGTTAACTTTGAGGAAGATGAGACTGAGACAACAGAGACGCCATTGTTCAGAAAACGGAAAGCCACAGAGGATCCTCCCCTCGGTGCTTCTGTTACAAATGATGAGACTGATATGACTGAGACTGAGTCAGCTGCTACACCACACCACACTGAAGGCCCTAGTGACCCAAGGAGAAGAAGACTTGATTCTTATGTGCCACCAGTCACAAGTTCAAGTGCTGGTCCGTCTTCTTCTCAGCCCACAGCCCAAGACAAAGGAAAAGCAGTAGAAACCCCGGAGTTCAGATTGGAGAAGGAACTCAGAGCAGAGATAGAAGATTTGAAAGCCCAAAATGCAACACAATGTGAAATCATTGGTGATTTGATTGATATTCAGAAGGTTCACAATACTGAATTGGAGAATCAAAAGAAGATAAACAGAGAATTCTCAAGGCAGTTTAGAGAACTTCACAAGCTGATCAGGCAGCTTAATTCAGATAAATCAAGACAAGGAGGTAAAGTTGAAGGAGGTTCAGGTACAGGTGATTCCTCACAATCACCAGTATTTGATTTTGAAGCTGATATTCCTGATGAAACTCAACCAGTTTTACCTGATGCCTCGAGTGAAGATAAAGATACCAGGGATAGAGATTACATGACGGTTCCAGCTTCTGATTTTGATGGAGGTTGGGAGTCACAAACATTTGCATATCCACCTGAAAGGTATCTAATCCAGTTGGGTGAACATTTTCATGATAAGCAAGGTATTACTGCACCTGTTAAAACCTGGATGTTTGATGGAGAGAAGAACATGTTTGTTGTGAGAAGAAGGGGTCAGTATCCTTTGGAATACTACAAGAGCTGGACTCAATTTTATTCCTGGACGAATGTGGATTTGACAATGCTTTATCAGGCTCCATTTTCAAATCCGTCAAACAATGATCAAGCTACATACTTCTATAAGAAACTGGAAAAGGCTGTGAGGAGCAAGTTCAAGAGGTTTGAGGAGTTTCCTCACAAAAAGTCATATGTGAAGAAATACAGGAGTGTTTTCAAGTGGGATGGTAAGAAAAGTATCCCAGGGAAGGAGGATGAAAAGCTCAAGAAATTCACAAATGTCTTGTATCCACCGACTGACAAGACAAAGACGATACCTCTTCCTATGAGACATCCTGAAGACTGCCTGCATGATTTCCAGACCTGGGCTTATAGTGATTACTCCGGTGAAGCCAAGATTCTCTGCAAGTCAAAGACTATTGATGTCATGGAAGTTCATGATCTGATGCGATTCCACAAGAAAGACATCATGGTTTTAGCTAAACATCAGATTGAGTGTAACCCAGACACTGAAGAATATGCAAAGTGTTACACTCGGGCAGTAGCTGAGATTGTAGCCAAGGAGATATGGTATGATCCAGCAACTGTAAATTTGTCAAAGAAGTTCAGGATGTGAAGACAGTCTAATGCTAAAGCCTAGGGGAAGATTGTAGAGACCTGAAAATTGAGGCTTTTGCATTAGATAGTTTTGGGCTTGGTTAATACTTGTGGGCTAGTATAAATATGTAATTGGGCTAACATTTTGTATAGGCTTGAGTCCGATTTTAGATAGGGTGGGCCTAAGGGTTTTCGAAAATTGTTAATGAGATTGACTTGTTTACCAAGTCAATCTCAACTATATATAGGACCTCATATTGTCAAGTTAAGGTTGCTAGTCTTTTGTGGTGTTAAGGTGTATCGAAATTCCTCTGAGAATTTCGACTTAAGGTGTAAGCAGTAAACGGTGATCAATACAATCGCATTGTCTTCTAATCGGTTTGTTTTACTAGCTTTATTATACTTTTCGATTACACTCTTTCATTGTGTTTATCTTGAATCAACTAGTTAAACCGGATTCCGCACGGTTTCACTAGTCTAGATATCGCGTGAGGGTTAATTTGATCCTTACAAAAGTTCTTTTAAAAGATAAGACTGTTTCGTTAACTACCGACACATGGACTTCCGTTCAAAATTATATACGGTACATTGGGTTGATGATGATTGGATTCTTAGGAAGAGAATTCTAAATTTTTGTCAAATTTCAAATCACAAAGGGAACACGATTGGTAGGCTAATTTATAAATGTTTACAAGCATGGGAGATTGATAGAGTGTTTACCGTAACGGTAGATAATGCATCATCGAATGATGGGGCAATTAAACATCTAAAATTAATGCTTAAGGGTCCCAATGCAATTTTAGATTGCAAATACTTACACTTGAGATGTAATGCTCATATAATAAACCTAGTTGTGAAAGAAGGTTTGGAGGAACAAGACCAATCCATAAGAAAGATTAGAAATGCCATAAGATATTTAAGATCATCTCCTTCCCGATATAAATCTTTCAAAGAGAGTGTTGAGAAAGAAAAAATAGATTGCAAGAGGAAACTGTGTCTTGACGTTGAAACACGGTGGAATTCGACATTCCTAATGTTAGACCCTCGGGACAAAATGTTTTATCTTACCTTCTGTTTGGAACTGATATTTGGTGAGAAAGCCAAGCAAGTTGATTTGATAACGACCCAAATTAAAGCAACATTAGTAGAGTTGTTTGATAGTTATAAGATGAAGTTTGGCAAGCCAACCGAAAGCACAAGTACAAGTTCTTCTAGTGTGGTTAATACTAATGGGGTCACTAATATAGAAGAAGGATACATGAGGTATTTGGAGAAGAAACGTGGATCGGGGTTAAATGCTAGTGAAGTTGAAGTTTACTTGAATGACGGATGCGAGACAAAGATAATAGGAGATAATTCATTTGATGTTCTAGGTTGGTGGAAAATTAATTCAGTGAAATTTCCAGTTCTATCTCAAGCTGCTAGACACGTTTTGGGGATGCCAATCTCATCGGTTGCATCTGAGTCTGCTTTTAGCATGGGGGGTAGAGTGATAGATAAATATAGAAGCTCGCTTACGTAAAAAACGACCGAGTCTTTGATTTGCTTGCATGATTGGTTGCGGTCTACATCAATGGATTCACAAGATTCTCACCTACAATTGGAAGACATGATTGAGAACTTAGAAAAGATGGAAGAAGGTACTAGTATTCTCATTTGTTACTATATTATTCTATTACTTAGAAAAATTTAAGAAGGTACTATATGGTTTAATGCACATTTTAATATATTTATATATTGTTCTTTATAGATTTGGCACCCGAGAAGAATACAAGTAAAGACATTTTCTTTGAAGATGAAGATTGGAATTAAGCCTCAAGAAAAACTATTCATTTTCGGAATTTTCTATCATGTTTTGGTACTTGATGTTTTTTTTGCTAAACCACGTTATGACTTTTGTGAGATTGTTGTGTTCTATGTTTTGGATGGATGTTTTTTATTGAACAAGTTGAATGTTTTGGATGGATTGTTGTTTTTATTGAACAAGTTGAATGTTTTGGATGGATTATTGTTTTTAAATGTTTTTGGATGGATTGTTGTTTTTTATTGAACAAGTTGGATGTTTTTGGGCTAATTTAATCAGGCCCAGTTAATTTAGGCCCAAATCAGGTAACGGTTAACCGACCCAAACCGACCCGTCTTGATGTTGAAAACCGATTAACCATAACCGACATTAACCGAAACCGACGGTTAAGCAAATCCAATTAACTGAATTTTCGGTTATGGTTACGGTTAAGGTCCAAAACCGACCCAAACCGACCCATGCTCACCCCTATAAAAAACGATGGAAGCAGAACTTGACCTCTAGATTCCATGCAAAGGAACCTCGCGTAAACACCAGTTGAACAAGTTGAAAAACTTGTTTAACTAAAATTTTTAAAATAAAAGCTCCAAAAGTTTGGGGGTTCCAAGCACTTGCTTGGGTTGCTTGGTCCATTGGGCCGGCCCTGGCTCGGTATAACCGCATCGTGGTGTAATTGATGCTCTTTTGCTCCCTCTACCACTCTCATCATTGAAGTATCATCCTTGAGTGCATGCAACAACCATAGGAATGTGAGTTATTTTTTATTAAATAAAAATAATATTTTTATTGGTGCAATTACAACGGAAATAAATAATACAATACAATGAAATGAAAATGATCTACTCTTATCAACAATTACAAGGAAATTTGAACAATTACAATACAGGGAAGTAAAGGGAGCAAAGTTATAGTACTATTATAAAGAAAAGAAATTACTGATACACTTGAGATGAACTTACAAAGAAAACAAATCTATAGCAAAATAAAATTAATTAGTAGAATGGTGAAAACAAAAACACATAATATTTTAAAATGAAATGTAATTTTGTTTAAAGGATCATATTTGAAAATCAATCGTATGGGAAATGTTTTGAATGTTATTGAGAAAACGATGAAAGCGCCCATACGCGCGTGTGTGTGAGTGCAAGTTAGGGCTGTTTCTCAGGGTCCAAGAGATATCTCCTACATAAAGAAACAATAGTTAGTAAGGTTTCCTCCTTATAAACCACCTTTGAATTCTTCCCCCAACCAATGTGGGATAAGTCCTCTTCTAAGCATTTTTCCTCTCTTGTTCGTAGTTTTCACTGCCGCGAAGCCTCAACTTTGAGCCTCGATATCTCATTCATACGAGCTCCGTTTTGGACGTGGTTTGGTGCGTTGGAAAGATCTCCCAATGTACTACACAAACTCAGAAAGTATAGCTGCAGCAATGTTGGGCTATACTTTATGAGGCATGAACATTAGAGTGGGCTTACTTGGAATGGGCTTGGAGTTTTCGATAATGGGCTTAGAGAGATTACGATTTTGGGCTTTAGTGGGCCGGTTCTTTAAAGGTTTATGATTGGGATTAGGGTTTGTGTAAAGATACTATATAAACCCCTTTAGTTTATGTTTGTAACTAGTTGTTGTTTACGATTTCTATTCTCCTCTTTGTATTTACGATCGTAATCTTCATCTCAAAGAAAGTGTGTTCTTCATTCAAGATTTGATCTTTTGTTGTTTATCATCTACATCAAATCTATTTCATCTACTTTCTCTTGAATCAATCTCGTATAAGGATTCCGCACTTATTCGAGATCAAAATATCGTGAACGGTTGTTGATCCCAGACCAACAATTGGTATCAGAGCCAAGAAACCAGTGTTTCGTGGTTCTCACGATATTGATTCAAGATATCTAACGGTTTTTGTGAGTTTTTCTTGAGTTTTTCAGGTTTATGATTGAGTTTTCTGAGTTTTCTGGGCAGTTTATGGTGTTTACGACAGTTTCTGGTGTTTATGATTTGGTGTTCTTCATGTTCTTCATCAACTTTGTGTTTACGACCTGGAAATTGGAGTTTACGACTTCAAGACGCGATCTTTGGACGTTTACGATCGAGAAATTCGAGTTTACGACTTCAAGATCCGAGCTTTGAGTGTTTACGATTTTTCTCAATCGGAATCGCGTTTACGACTTTTCTCAATCAGAATCGAGTTTACAATTTTTCTCAATCGGAATCGTGTTTACGACTTGTCTGAATCGGAATCGTTGTTTACGACTGTTCTCGATCGGAATCAGTTTCACGACCGAGTTTACGATCCGGTGCTGTTTACAATCAGAAATAGGGTTTACGATCGGAAACTAGTTTGCGGCAAAAAGTCATTATTTCACACTTTCACGGAAACGGACATAACTTTTGACTCGTTTGGAGTTAGAAGCTCAAATTTTAACACGACGTTCGTGACAACAAGCCCCAGAATTACCCCCGACTAACGTCCAGGGGAGCTCGTTTGGACCCCTAAATTCCACCCAAAGGCCTCCGTTTTCGCGTTTTAAGTTTTTGACACTATTCTTTGAATAGTACTTTTGCCGTTTTAGCCGATTTTCAAAATTTTCAAAGGCTGCATATCTAAAGAAATAAAATGAGTTCAGTGGTTGAAGAAAAGAATATGGTTGAGGACAAGGATGCTTTCGCTAGATGAAGTTGAAAAAACTAAGATATGCCCCAATCTTACTTGTGCTCGTTTAATTCCTGGCCTTAGACAACTTTGGAAAAATAGTGAGATAGAATTATTTGATATGCAATGTTCTAGAAGTTCATTTAAGGGCAGATGGGAGAAGAGTGAAGAGAAGGTGAGAGCTCAAAAATTAGACATTGAGAAATATCAAAAGCTAGCAACGGAGAAGACTATTTTACATGATCGGGCTAGGATTGAGATATCAAGGAAGCACGAAGACATTAAAGACAGGTTCAACACAGGCTTCGAGGAACCAGCAGAAAGTCAAATCTGAAGCTGCAGACAAAGCAAAGTAGCAGACACAAGGCAAACCGGCTCCATATCAGCCACCAAAGACAAATGGGAACACGTCTGACTTCTATCTAAAGAAGCAGACTTGCTTTAATTGTGGCATCGCTGGTCATATTGCTAGAAACTGTCTTTATCGCCCCTATGAACCCTATTATCCGAAAACTCAAAGGGTTTCATCTCAGGAGTCTGTGAAGTCTAAGTCGATGATGGTGCAGAAACCTAAGGCAATGAAGACTGTTACTCCTAAGGTTAAACCCTCTGATCAACATTGAGGTGCTACCAAAGCTGAAAGAAAATCTTTAAATCAAAACAACAGCTTTCCAAGTTACCAAATTTTCAGTAAAAGGTGAAGAAACCATTTTCAAAACAACCAAAGCTTGAAAAACCCAAAGTTATCCATCCCAAGGTAACTAAAACTGTTTTGAGAAATCATTCTAAAATGAAGAAGGTTGAAATACCTAAAGTCACAACTCCAAAGGTGACTAAAACAAAAACTGTTTTGAAAAATGAATCTAAAACGAAGAAGGTTGAAACACCTAAAGTCACAACTCCAAAAGTGACTAAAACAAATGTTAAATCACCTGGAACTTGGAAACCAAAAATCAAGGCAGCTCCATCCCAACTTCCTGATTTCTCAAAGGGGATGTTATTACAAGAAGTATCTTTTATTGATTCCTCAGGTGTACCTATGCTAGCGTGTGTCTCGTGTATTGTATCTAGACAAGAGCATCTGTGTGAGTCAGATAGTCATCTGGCCGGATCACATGGTCCGCCGGACCAGTTGATACAGCGTATCAGATGATCCGCTGGTGGTCCGCTGGCCTGTGACTAGGTGACTATAAATAGTCCGTGTTAGAGAGAGTTCTTTAGTCCTTTCAATTCTCTATCTCTTAACTGTGTGTAACAGAAGGTGTAATCTCTCTAGCTTGTAACCTCTTAGTGAATCAATAAAGAGAAGCTTTATTTACTTCTTGTTGTTATCCAATTACTGAATCATGCAGTAGTAAGATCATCTCGTGGTTCTACAAGTGGTATCAGAGCATTCCAGGTTGCTCTACTGCTGTGATTTGGTAAGTTTTTCGGATTCTAGAGAGTAAAAGTTTGGGTTTTCTACGTTTTTCATCAATTTTTCATAATTCTGAGTGATTCCGAGGATAAAAATGATTTCTGGATGTTCCTAGAGTGTTTTCGCATCATACTGATCCAGTTTCTAGATTCAATTGTCGAAATCTGTGAAAATCAGCCAATTTCAGTTTCATTTGCATTTGGTCCGCCGGTTGAACATTTGGTCCGCCGTTTGATCCGCCCCGGCAATCTTCATCAGTCTGATCCGCAGCAGTTACAGCGTATCAGTGTGATCCGCTGAAAATTCTGGTCCGCCGTACCAGTTTTGGTCCGCAGTATCAAAATCTGATCCGTCGAAGATATCTGGTCCGCTGGAACATAATTGGGCCGTTGGGAGTATTTTGATCCGGTGAGCAAATTTGATCCGCTGGTTTATCTGATCCGGAATTTGGTCCGCTGAAATTGTTGGTCCGTTGGCAGAAAACATATCTTCACAATAACTGACGTAACTTGCAAACCGTTTGGAGTTACGGAACCCAATACCAGTCAAAACGTTCGTCTTTCCGAGATCTAGACGTGTACTCACCTAAAAGGTCTGTACCCCCCAGTTTGACCCCCAAAATCCGCTTGGAAGACCCTCGTTTTTGAGTTCAAAGTTTTGGAGTTTTAGATTTAACATCAAAATGAGTGATTTCTATGCAATGACTGCTGCTCAAACATCAATGCAAGCCATGTTGAACTATGATAATGAGATAGGAAGAACTCAAAAAGTTCCTAAATTGCTAAGGCTTGAAGATTATCACAATTGGAGAAGTCGGTTTGAATCTTACATTTATTCGCAAGATATCGAAAGTTGGATTCCAATTGAGAAAGAATATGAATATCCGATGATAAGTCCCAACAAACCAAAGATGATTAGTAGTTTTGATGCTGACGAACGAAAATTGTTTTCTCGAGAAAAGAAAACATATAGTTATCTTACAATGGCCTTACCAAAAGATCTAATGCATCAATTTAAGCAATATACAACGGCTAAGGAGTTGTGGGATGCTATTGAAGAGAGATGTACGGGTAATGATCAATACAAAAATACTCGAAAGAAAGTTTTGAAGAAAGAGTTTGATAATTTCAGGCACTGCGAGAATGAGAAAATTCCAGATTTGATTGCTCGGTTTTCCCATTTGATAAATGAACTTGATGTTATAGGAGTCAAGAAAGATAGTGATGAATTGAAAGAGAAAATTCTGGAAGCTTTACCAGAAAAATAGGAAAATTATGTGATGATGTTGACAAATGATCCAAATTTTTCAAAGTGGACATTCAATCAAATAACTAGCAAATTACAAGCTCGTGAGATGGAATTGCTGGTGAAGAAATCTGCACATCCTACAGTTCAAAATCCTGAATTGTACTTTGGGGAAAATAATGCTACCGTTCATGCTAAGGCAAAGTCACATGCTATTTCAAGTAGTAATCCGCCGGTAACAGCTTTTCTTGCTGGGCATTCTGAAAATTCTGGTTATTCTCCAGGATGTCGTTTTACCATTCCAGATAAATTGTCAAACAATTCTCATCCTGCTCAATCAACTGAAGAATTGGCTGCATTGTTATCTGCTTTTATATCTTCATCGTCTGGATCGATATTTGGTCAAGTTAGTGATGCTGGTTTAAGTGGAACTGAGTTAGAACAGCTGGATGATGATCAATTAGCTGAATTAGATCTGCATTGGCAATTTGCAATGATGGTTGAAAAAGGAAGACGATTTATCAAGAAGCATGGAAAGAATTCTTTTGTTCCAGGAGGAAGAAAACTGGGTTTGGATAAATCTAAAGTCAAATGTTACAATTGTTCAAAGGTTGGACATTTTGCTCGTGAGTGTTCTCAGTCATCCTCTGATAAAGTTAAATCTGATAAGCATGAAACAAAAGCTATGATGGCTCAAGCTCAAGCAGAAAAAGAATGTGATGAATGGTCAAAACAATTTGACAAACCATCTATTGCTTTGACTGCTATTCAAGATACTAGTGCAGAACCAGATGGATTTTGTTATATCAATGGTCAATCTGTGGCTTTAATGGCAAATATTGAAGTTGAATCAAGTGGGTACATGTCTGAGACCACTACATCTGAAACAAGTAATTCTGAAGTTAGTGGGTATGAGTCAACATGTGAATTTTGTGCTGAAAAGGATAGAAAAATTCGTGAATTGGTTCAAGAAAAGGAAGGGTTAATGGTTGAGAGAACACTGAAGGAAACATAATTAGAAAGTTTCAAGAAGAAAGTTGAAAATTTTGATTAGATTTGCAAGATACATGAGAAATTAATCGCCGAAAAGAATGTTTTGAAGGAAGAGTTGATGGCAGTTCAAGATAATTTGAATGAGTTCATTAGTGACGATAAAAATCAAATTTTGAAGTTGCAAAGTGAGAATGAAGAGTTGGTTAAAAGTGTTCAGAATGGGAAAGTGAAGCAAAAGATGCGATTAATGATTTTGATAATTTGTTTGAGAAATCAACTGCAAGAGTAGAATCGTTGAAAAAGGCTTATGATGATCTCAAGGAAGAATTTGATAAAGTAGTTGCTGCAGAAAATCAACATCAATTGGTCCATTCTGAGTTGCAAGACAAAGTGATCAGTTTGAAAGAAGAAAATCAGTTGTTGAAACGCAATATTGAGATTCATGAAGGCCGTGTCAAGAAAATTACTCAAGAAGTGTATGATGCCCATGATCAGATGCGACAGGAAAAGTTTCGGTTTAATACAGCTTCAGAGCAATTAATGGATTATGAAAAAGCATTGGGTGAATCTAAAAAGAAAAAATCTGCTTTGAATGTTGAGGTGCTGGATCTTAAGAGGCAGTTGAATAATTTGAAGAATTCACATTCTTTCACAAGTTACTTGTGTAAAGATGAGAATTTCAAGAAGGTTTTTGGGAGTGAAGAATATAATCAGATTCCTCATCCGGTTATTGAATCTGATGCTCTTGCTGACATTCAAATTTCAGTTTTAACTGGTGATTATTCTGAATTTGTTGCGAAGAAGTCTGAAGTGATGAACTCTCAGAAATCAAAGATGAAAGTGGAACAAGAGGAGCGTTTGGTTGATAATTTCCCAACAAAGTTTGTTTCAGGTGGTTTTATTTCAGAAAAGGGAGTTAGTTCTGTTGGAAAAGAAGTTGAGAAGGATGAAAAGCAGTTGCATGAAGAAAAGTTTGCTGCTAAGCTGGTTGAAGCTAACAAACTAAAGGATATTAAAGCTTCGTTTAATCAAGCTGCTAAAGTGGGTCCTTCGTGTTCTGAAGTTGATTTAACTAAGCTACCGGGTTACAAACGTTGTGGTTTGGGTAGTGATGGTAAGAAGGGTGCAAAGTGTAGGGATATGATCATGTAATAGTAAGCGTATGTCTGGAAATTATTTAAGCCTACGGGGTCACACGTCTCGACACCAAATGTATTGATATTAATTAATGGTTAATTAATATTTATCACGAACGTTTAACGAAGTTTCGTTAAAAAACTGACAAGTTAATTGTTAACAGGGGTGTTAGTTGTAATTAAGAGAGAGAGTTGTAATTGGATTAAAATTGAGAGAAGGCTTTGGATAGGGCCTCTAGTGGATTTCGACTAGGGCTCCTATGCCTATCCTTTTGCTTGTTTATCAAGTATTCTAATCCTATAAATAGACTCTCTGGGTTTAAGGATTAGTTGCTGCTTTATCTGATAAAAGAAAAACCCTAAATCTCTCTCTCCTTCCTCTCGAATTCGGCAACAAGAAAAACCCAAGGGAGGTTGCGATTTCTTTTGTGGTTCGACCAAGCCTACATCAAGAGGAGTTCGTGATTGGTTGCTAGCACATAGCATTGGTGTGTCGTGTGTGCGATCGTAGAGGGATTTATATCAAATCCTCCAAGAGATCAAGTCTTGCCGAGCTAAAAAGGTACACGTTCTAATACCGGTTAATTAGATTAATTCATAGGATTCTTTCCGCTGCGTACTCGTGTTTTGATAAAAGTTATATAACCCAACAGTGGTATCACGAGCCACCTATGATTTTAATTAATTACCGGGCATAAAACTTGGAAGGGGGGTAACCAAAACAAGATTCTAGCTTTTCGATTCATTTAAAAAAATCGTGTTTTACAATTGGAAAAGGTTTCGCAATTGGTAAAAACGGAAAAAATTCGATGGAATAGGACTTTTCGACCCGATCGAAAAGTCCCTGATCGAAAAACCACTTCTCGACCCGATCGGAAACCCTTGTTTTCCGATCGGAAAGCCTTATTCCGGATCGGAAACCCTTGATTTCCGATCGGAAAACCTATTCCGGTGCGGAGACCCTTGTTTTCCGACCGGAAACCCTACTTCTCGATCCAAATCGTAAAGGGTTTACGAACTGATCGAAAAGTACCCATTCGAAAAGTGCCCGATCGGAAAGGTTCCGATCGGAAAGGCTTTTCGACCCGATCGAAAAGTGTCCGATCGGAAAGGTTCCGATCGGAAAGGCTTTTCCGACCCACTCGAAAACCCTGTTTCGATCGGAAACCCCTGCTTTCCGATCGTAAACTCTAATTATGGATCGAAAACCTCTTGACGAATCGGAAACCCTAATTTTTAGCTCTAAAAAATTTGATTTTTGTGATCTAAAATTTTAAATCCAAGTTTTTGTTATTATTAGATAATTGTTATGAACAACATGTTGTACCTTTAAACTTTAAAGTGTTAAAAAGAAGTAAAAACCATGATGTTTCATGCAAATCGTTCATGGTTATTACTTAAATCAAAGAGGATTTAATTAAAATTATATGTGATAATTAGAAACCCTAAGATTATGTGATTATCTGATAATTGTGACATAATAAAAGGTTTATTGCAAGTTTGTTTTATGAAAATCGAAATTTGCTAAAAGAACTATTGAAATATGATTTTGTTTATAAAATAAAATTTGTGTCCTAAAAGTCAAAAGAAACACCGGCTCACCCATTTGAACACACTCTAAGAGAGGTATAAGTCGGGTCGCTCTGCTTCCCTAAAGTGGGTAGGTTTTTAATTGCAAAAGTTGCAAACCTCACCCCTACGCTTCTTTGTGTGTTGCAAATGGAGCTACCGAGCTCTTTTGATTTGGAAGACAAACTAAGAATTTTATAAACACATTATGTGGTAAAGGTGTGCATGAGCCTTCACACATAACCTTTTTGATCACGCATCAAAATTGTTTTGACCCAAACCAAACTTAAGTCTTTGCCATCCACCTTGTAAAGGACACTTGTGGATGTCATCTTACTCATTGGTACACAATGGTAAAATGGCATTTGCATGACAAATTCCCACTCATTGGTACACAATGGTGGACAATTTGTGCGTTCTTGGCTGGACGACTTAAAACGAGCTAGGCGGTGAGACCCTTGGCCCGTGGCAAAAGATGGGATGAAACATGACTACAAATCACTTGGTGCAAGTTGTAGGTCCCATAAAATCTAGGAATTGTATTTGGAATACAATTAGTGATCGTCACTTACCCTTTTGAGTGCATCATTTCTAGCAGATCAACTGATGAAATGATGGCAGGTCAAATTGGATCCTAGCCTTAATAAAGCTTAATTGTTTAAAATGTTTAAACATTGGGTAATTAAATTTATTAAGGAAAAGATTAGCGAAAATACTGATTTTTGAACTTAATCTGTTTTGTAGATGGCAACAAACCCTCCTCAAAACAATGTTGGTCATGCTTTTCGTCAAATGTTTGAAAGAGAAAAGCTGAACGGATCTAACTTCAATGACTGGTACCGTCAACTGAGGATTGTCCTTAGAGTTGAACGGAGGACCGATGTCCTTGAACATCATTGGCCGACCGAGCCAGCTGCTGATGTCTCTGAGCAAGAGAAAGCGTTCTACAACGCAGAGTACAGCAGATACGATGAGGTTGCTTGTATGATGATCTCGAGTATGACTCCCGATCTTCAGAAGCAATACGAATTTCATACACCTTGTGATATGATCAAAGAGCTGAAAAAGATGTATGAAAAACAAGCTGGTGTCGAATTGTTCGACCTAGTTGTGGAACTCCACGACTTGAAGCTTGAAACTGGTAAATCGGTCAGTAGTCATGTGCTCAAGATGAAGAGCTACTTTGACAAATTGGAATCGCTCAATTATGGGTATAATCGTGCTGTTGTAGTTGGCATGATCCTCAAATCGCTTACGAAGGATTTTGAGGGTTTTGTGCGCAACTACAACATGCATAGTATGAATAAGACTATACCTGAGCTTCATGCTATGCTTGTCGAGTATGAAAAAACGATTCCTAAAAAGGCCACTGAAACACCCCAAGTTCTTATGATCAAGGGGGGGGGGGGGTAAGATCCAAAAGGCTAAACGACCGCAAAAGGGGAAGGGCAAGATTGATGGCAAGGGTAAAGGCAAGGCTGTTGCCCATATCCCTAAAGCCAAGCAAACCCCTCCGGCCCCTAAAGAGCATCAGGCTAAGGACCAGATCTGTCACCATTGTGGTGTAGTCGGACACTGGAAGAGGAACTGTCCTACCTACCTAGCTGAGTTGATGAAGAAGAGAAAGAATACTAGTGGGACTAGTACTTCAGGTATCTTCACAATTGAATTATTTTCCTTTTCTAAGAGTGATTCATGGGTGTATGACACCGGCTGTGGAACTCACATCTGTAATTCGTTACAGGGTCTTAGAAAAAGGAGGAAACTGAAGCCTGGAGCTTTGCAGCTGTTCGTTGGAAATGGTTTGCCAGCAGCTGTGGAAGCTATAGGAGAATTTCATTTAATTCTGCCTTCTGGGTTATGTATTGTATTAGACAATTGTCATTATGCACCTTCTATCACTAGAGGTGTTATTTCAGTTTCTTTGTTGAAAAACCAAGGATACATTAATGTTTTTAATGATATCAGTATTTCAGTTTCTAAAAATAATGTTCATTATTTTGATGCTATTCCTTGTGATGGCATTTATGAAATTGATATGCGTGGTTGTGTTTCAAATAATTCAATGTTCACTGTTAGCAAACGAGCCAAAACTAGTTTGGACTCTACCTATCTTTGGCACTGTCGTCTTGCCCATGTTGGCAAAAACCGCATTGAAAGACTTCAACGTGAAGGGATCTTACAATCAAATGATGAATCATTTGATCAATACGTTTCCTGTATCTCAGGAAAGATGACAAGAAAACCCTTTCCGAACAAGCGCAAAGGGCAAAAGAGCTACTTGGACTCATCCATACCGATGTATGTGGCCCATTTAGACATGTGTCAAGAAAAGGTGCTAGCTACTTCGTGACTTTCACGGATGATTTCAGCCGTTATGGTTATGTTTACTTGCTTAAACATAAACATGAGGTATTTGAAACATTCAAAGAGTTTAAGAACGAAGTTGAAAATCAACTCGGTAAGACCATCAAGATCCTTAGATCGGATCGTGGTGGAGAATACCTAAGCCAAGAGTTTAAGGATTATCTTAAAGCGTGTGGAATTGTCCAACAACTTACTCCTCCCTATACACCTCAGCATAATGGCGTGTCTGAGAGGAGGAATCGTACCTTACTAGAGATGGTGAGGTCGATGATGAACCTTACAACTCTCCCATTATCATTTTGGGATTTTGCTCTAGAAACCGCTGTACGCGTTCTAAATATGGTTCCAACCAAGAAGGTTGAAAAGACACCATATCAACTATGGCATGGAGAAGTCCCTGTGTTGTCTTACTTAAGAGTCTGGGGATGTGAGGCACTTGTGAAGCGTGATACGCCTGACAAATTACAACCCAGGACTACTAAGTGCATCTTCGTGGGATACCCAAAGGAAACAATGGGTTACTACTTCTATAATCCCTCCGAAAACACTGTTCGTGTTGCTCGATATGCTGAATTCTTTGAAAAGAATTTTACAGCTCAAGAGAACAGTGGGAGAATTGTAGAACTACTAGAAGATGTGTCACCTTCTGAAACAACTAGCAATCATCAACTTGGGGGGGGGGGGGGAAATGTTCAAAGAGATGAACCTCAAGTCGATGATGTTGCGATTCCACTTCGTAGATCCGAAAGGGTCGTACGTGAACCGGATAGATGGATTGGTCTAGTCGAATCCGAGGATAACGTATCAGGAGATCTCAATGAGCCTCCGAACTTCAAAGCTGCATTATCAGATCCGGAATCTGACAAATGGCTTGAAGCTGCGAATGTGGAAATGAAATCCATGCAAGATAACCACGTTTGGACCCTGGTTGATCTTCCTCCTAACGCTAGAACCGTTGGGAGCAAATGGCTCTTCAAGAAGAAGACCGACATGGATGGAAATGTACACACCTATAAAGCTCGTCTCGTGGTGAAAGGTTATACTCAACGTTTTGGCGTTGACTATGATGAGACCTTTTCACCAGTAGCAGACATTAGAGCTATTAGGATTCTCTTAGCCATAGCAGCGCACTATGACTTTGAGATATGGCAAATGGATGTTAAGACTGCCTTCTTAAATGGTTACTTGGATGAAGAAGTCTATATGGATCAACCTGAAGGGTTCATTGATCCAAAACATCTCAACCAAGTATGCAAGCTTCAAAGGTCTATTTATGGACTAAAGCAAGCATCGAGGAGTTGGAATAAACGGTTTGATGAAGAAATCAAAAAGTTTGGTTTCGTTCAGAATCCCGATGAGCCATGTGTATATCGCAAAGCTAGTGGGAGTAATGTTACTTTCCTTGTCTTATATGTAGATGACATATTGATAATAGGAAAACACATTCCAATGTTGCAAGATGTAAAATCCCATCTTGGAAAGTGTTTTGCTATGAAAGACTTGGGAGAAGCAGCATTCATTCTTGGAATCAAGATCTATAGAGATAGAACTAAGCGGTTGATTGGACTAAGTCAAAGTGCTTATATTGATAAGATCTTGAAGCGATTCAAGATGGAGAATTCCAAGCGTGGTATAGTACCAATGCAGGAAGGACTTGGTCTGTCGGTCAAACAAGGTGCTTCTACACCTGATGAGGTGCAGCGTATGCAAAGAGTCCCTTATGCTTCGGCTGCAGGCTCTATAATGTATGCGGTGAGATGCACTAGACCCGATATAGCGTTTGCGCAAAATATCGTTAGCCGTTATCAACAGAATCCAGGTGAAAGTCACTGGACTGCTGTTAAGACCATTCTCAAGTACCTACGGGCTACTAGAGATTTGTTTTTGGTATATGGGGGAAATCCAGATCAAGAGCTCAAAGTGACCGGATACTGTGATGCTGGATTTCAGACTGATAGAGATGACACGAAGTCTCAGTCTGGGTACGTCTTCGTTATGAATGGAGGCGCTGTGGATTGGAAAAGCAAGAAACAAACCACAGTTGCTATGTCTGCAACAGAGTCAGAGTACATTGCTGCTTCGGAAGCTGCAATGGAGGCTGTCTGGATAAGGAAGTTTATTAGTGGGCTAGACATTGTCCCCACAAGTAACTTGCCTATTGACATGTACTGCGATAACTCGGGTGCATTAGTCATCGCCAAAGAACCCGGAGTTCAGAAGGGTGCCAGACACTATGCCAGGAGATATCACTATGTTCGTGAGCAGATCGAACTAGGTGAAATCAAATTACTCAAAGTTCACACAGATATTAACTTAGCTGATCCTTTCACGAAAGCTTTGTCGAGGCCGAAGCTTGAAAGGCATGCCGAGGGCATGGGACTTAAATTGGCTGGTTAAATCATGTATGTCTGATGTTCGGTATTTGGATAAAGGACGTTAAGCAATTTCTGTTTATATAATGAAATAAAGTATTTGATATGTTTGATTTCATTTAATGGTTAAGTTGTGTCCTATATTTGCATGTTTAATCCTTGAGTACTTGTCAAGTATTCTAAATTGTCCATTGTCGATTAGCTATATGGGAGTATAGTTAAACTAAGACAAAATCTGAGTGATTGGTTTGGATGGTCCCACCAAACTCACATGGTATTCATTGGATGCATACTGGACTGACCCACTAACGAATTGTCACTTTATGGATCGTCGTCATTGAGTGAAATTCGTAAATGGTTGCTTTACTTATCCTTAGACTTGAGATACAAGTAGGTCATGCATGTATGGATTGCACCTACTTGATATAGGTCTAACTATCTTGAATAAGGTAGTACAAAAGGGCTATTTTCAGTAAGTGTAGTGAAGTATGTGACTTGACACGTGTAGTCAAGAGGATTTCTTCCTTCAGCTTTGTGCTGAAGCAGATACCACTGGGCCCCTCATTGGACTGATTAAGATGTTTGCATGGCCGTGCCCAAATGAAATCTAGAGATGTCTCGATTTGCAATTTGGTAATCTTAAGTTAGTTGTGAGAATGAGAAACAGAATCTTTAAAGTATGAAATGACTTGATCCATATTCATATTTAACACGGTATCGGTAACAAAGGGATAGTAAATGACTGTACCATTTAAATACACTTTGAGAAACTGTACTTAAATATTTCTGGGAGCATTGGCGTGTTGCTAGACGCTAACCAATGTTATTACCTTTACTATTGCAAGCTCAAGTGGGAGCTGTAGGGATATGATCATGTAATAGTAAGCGTATGTCTGGAAATTATTTAAGCCTACGGGGTCACACGTCTCGACACCAAATGTATTGATATTAATTAATGGTTAATTAATATTTATCACGAACGTTTAACGAAGTTTCGTTAAAAAACTGACAAGTTAATTGTTAACAGGGGTGTTAGTTGTAATTAAGAGAGAGAGAGTTGTAATTGGATTAAAATTGAGAGAAGGCTTTGGATAGGGCCTCTAGTGGATTTCGACTAGGGCTCCTATGCCTATCCTTTTGCTTGTTTATCAAGTATTCTAATCCTATAAATAGACCCTCTGGGTTTAAGGATTAGTTGCTGCTTTATCTGATAAAAGAAAAACCCTAAATCTCTCTCTCCTTCCTCTCGAATTCGGCAACAAGAAAAACCCAAGGGAGGTTGCGATTTCTTGTGTGGTTCGACCAAGCCTACATCAAGAGGAGTTCGTGATTGGTTGCTAGCACATAACATTGGTGTGTCGTGTGTGCGATCGTAGAGGGATTTATATCAAATCCTCCAAGAGATCAAGTCTTGCCGAGCTAAAAAGGTACACGTTCTAATACCGGTTAATTAGATTAATTCATAGGATTCTTTCCGCTGCGTACTCGTGTTTTGATAAAAGTTATATAACCCAACACAAAGAATATCAAGAAAAGTATGCCCACGAAAGTTCTAAAAGTCAAGAAAGACACAAGCTTGGAACAAATTTATTATTTGGCTCAAGTCTTCATGTCTACAATGGAAAAGGGGTTCGGTGGAAAGATCCAAAAGAAGGCTTCATCTACAAGTTCTTCTGGTGAAGTTCAAACAGTGAAAGTTTCGTCTTCATCTGGATCAAATTCCACTCCTCGAAGTCCTACTTCTAAATGGGTACATTCTAATCGATTTCAAATTTTTGATGATATTTCTGATAGTTCTGAGCCCGTTGAGAGGTGTTGATCAGTTCAGGGCAAATCACAATCTCAGCGATCTTATCGTTTGTGCTATCAGTGTCGCCGAAAGGGTCACATGGCAAAAGATTGTCCTGAAACTGGTAAACGATCATTTTCAAACAAATCTGCCACATTTATTGATGAATCAGGCAGAATTTTTACTGAGTCCACACCGTCTAACACTAAGTCTAAAAAGAAACAATTTTTTAAATTTGATTCAAGTGTTGATGGTTCATCACAGGATGATGTTTCAGTAAAAACAGAAAAGGTCAAAATGCAGTGGCGACCTAAGGTGGTCAGCAACGCTGCAACTGATTTTGTGGAAGAGACTGGTCGACCAGAAGCTGTGTGCTTCGGGTCATTTGCGTACTAATCTTTATAACCAGTGTGCAGGTGTTCCTAGAAGACCCGTTGGTGATTGCAAAGTTGCTGATGGAGGAGTATTCTGCGTTTTTAACTTAAATTGAATGTGTCATTCTTCAAACCTAAAAGTTTTTTTCTGAAAGCTTAAACTGAACAGGTATCCGTATCGATTGGTCAATTTTATTTCTTTCATGCATTTTGTTTGTTGTTTAGGGAGAGAAAATTGAAAAGCCAAAAATAGTGTGTTTGTGTTTTTGTTAAAATGAAAATCCAAAAATAGAGTTTTCATTTTAAGGGGGAGAAAAACAGAAAAGTACAAAAACATTGAAAAAAAGATAAATACAAAAACATTGAAAAATGAGAAATTGATCCGACATGATTGGGAAATGATGGTACATTGGCTTACGTGTCTGACTCATGGATAAAATAGATGAAAAAGCCATAAGATCATTGTTTGATATACTTGGTAGGCTCGACATTGAATCAGAAAGTATTCAGATGTGCTAAACACTAAATATTAATGCTTGACCAAGTGAACAACATCTTGATGCATATCTCATGATATCAAGAAACAAATATGTGAAAAATAAAATGAGAAGTCACTGTGTATACATGTGTTCATTTTGCAAAGATTTAAACTTGTTTGATTTTCTTTATTTTGTCAAACGATCGGACTTTCTTTGCGTGTCGAAAGACCGACCTGATTGTTGTTCGTTTGAGGTTCTGCTTTATTTTCTTTGGTGTTTCGTATAACTCATCGGACTTTCTCTGCGTGTACGGGAGTACCGGCCTGATTGTTGTTGAGTTATACAATTTCAACTTGTTTTATTTTCTTATTTTGTTAAATCCGAGGCCTTATCTGCGTATCGAAAGATCGACCTTAAGGTAGACGATTTAACGTTCTTATTTCTTTTTGCATGGAACACAGTTGACTGAATCATGAATACAATCATTATGTGATTAAATCACAAATGAAATCACAAAGTGTGATATAAAAAGCAAAAACATACCTGAGTATGTCTGATAGTGTGGGGTACACTAGTCAAAGCAAACCTAATCATTTCAATAACATATCCAGATGTTATGAGTATGATTGTGCCTGAGTTTAAGATGGACAAATTATACCAGTAATCGACATGACTTGTGTGCTGAAATAATTGAAATTGAAGTGTAGTTCAGCATGTTATGACCAAT
The DNA here is from genome assembly GCA_039602395.1 of Deinandra increscens subsp. villosa. Classification (NCBI taxonomy): domain Eukaryota; kingdom Viridiplantae; phylum Streptophyta; class Magnoliopsida; order Asterales; family Asteraceae; genus Deinandra; species Deinandra increscens. The sequence continues at coordinate 13,564 of JBCNJP010004740.1, read as the reverse complement.
ATGATCCCAAGTTGTGATCTTTCTCGCAAAAGACAAAAATAGTGTGTGATTCAGTATTTCATTTCTGTATTGCATTTATGTTTCATATCTGAAAAATCCAAAAAGATTTTAGGTGTGTTTTAGCATAAAGTTTCAAAAAGCCAAAAAGATTTTATTTCTTATTTGTTTTCGACCGATCGATACAATGATACAAAATTCAAAAATTTAAATCTATATCTTGGATTCTCGAAGAGTAGTTTTGCGCCAAGATTAAATTAATTTTCAAAAGAAAAGAAAGCCGCGTTTCTGTCTTCTGAAATTGCAGGTTTCTATGTGAGATGACTCGAGCATGGTGAAAGGGGGAGTATGTTATATCTTTCACAAGTGGATCTTGAAGTTCAAAGATTTATTCAAGGATGATCCAGCCATGCAAGCTCTATTTCTGACAAGATTTCAAGTTGTCGATCGGATGCAACATTGTTGAAGATTGAAGACTGAAGTTTAGTTAGAATATAGATACACTACACGTTAAGGGGGAGTCTGTAGAAGCATATTCCTATGCTAGTGTGTGTCTCGTGTATTGTATCTAGACAAGAGCATCTGTGTGAGTCAGATAGTCATCTGGCCGGATCACATGGTCCGCCGGACCAGTTGATACAGCGTATCAGATGATCCGCTGGTGGTCCGCTGGCCTGTGACTAGGTGACTATAAATAGTCCGTGTTAGAGAGAGTTCTTTAGTCCTTTCAATTCTCTATCTCTTAACTATGTGTAGCAGAAGGTGTAATCTCTCTCTAGCTTGTAACCTCTTAGTGAATCAATAAAGCGAAGCTTTATTTACTTCTTGTTGTTATCCAATTACTGAATCATGCAGTAGTAAGATCATCTCGTGGTTCTACAATAAGTGATTGTTCCAGACATAGTTTAGGAGACGTATCTTCATGTCATGAGAAGCAATTTTTATGGAGGATATGTTTCCTTGAGAGGTAAAAGGTCAAATTCAGCATGAAAGGTACTGTTCTTAAGTTGGTTGTTTGTTTGATGAAGCGGTAAATGGTGTTTGTGTCAAACCAAATTTCTTAAAATATTCACTTGGTGCTTGTTTGTTGAAGTGTTTGACTTCTAATGCAGTTTAGTGTGCAGTCATGAAACCCCTTTTCTAAAAATTTTCAAATCCATACTTGGAAGGTTAGCTTGGCCAGATGTGTGTGAAGTAATTTTCTTTGCTTATGTGTTCGTGTTTAAAAAAAATAAAAAAAATAATTAAAAAATAATAATAATGATGTTCACAAAAGTTGTGACATTAAAAATCAAAAAGCAAGGGGAAGAAATGTAAAGATGAAGAAAAAGTTGACCCCTTAAAAAATAGTGTGCTTTTCAATTTTTAATTGTTTGTGTTTTGTTTCTGAGAAGTGAAATATGGCCGGATTGGAGATGACTGACACATGTAAAGCGGAAGTGAAAAGCAAACTCCACAGTGATATGCTCGATAGGCTCGACCTAATCTTATGACCACCAATGTAAGTGCAATGAACTTAATATATATATATATATATATATATATATATATATATATATATATATATGTTTAGTTTCAAATCTCAGTTTGCATGGTTTAAAAAACTGAGTCCCAGCAAAAACGGGTTGAAAGTGGTAATTATGCCTAGTATTCACTATCTCACACGCCATGTTTATGCTGTTATGACTACACCACATAATAAAAAGAAATGAAAAAGAAATGAAAAAGAAAAGAAAAAGAAAAAGAAAATGAAAAATAATCATTCAGTTTGGTCTTCTTTGCGTGCTTATGCGGCCGACCTGATCACCAACTGATGATTAATGAAATAAGTGGTAGTCATAATGGTGTTGCACGGTTCCTCAAGTTGGGGGTTTGTGAATCCTCAATAAACTCTGAGGTTGGGTAGGTTTTGCTATGTAATTAGTAATCTTTTAAGCATGATGTATTTGGTTGGGTTTAAACGGGTCTGAGTTTAAAACAGACAAACATAACGGCAATCGCCTAGACTAGTCGAGTAACTGAAGCTGAAAAGGGTTCCTCAGTCAGATTCATACGGTTTGATCCCTTGTAAACTTTCTCATGTTTGATATTGGTAAGTATTTGTTTATTTTTATCTTTCATGTGTGAGTCTTTAAGTTCTTTTTGGTTGTGTTTACGTCTTGGCCAGGTTAATTTGAGAAGTCAAAATGTGTTTTCATGGGTTTTGATGCATGACAGTATGCCCCCTGCAGATCTTGACAAATTTGTAGGGGAAGGAGAGGCGATAATAAGTATTATCCGAAGGGAACTCGAGGATGATACTTATTATCTAATGAAAAGACTTCCATAATACATAGTATCTGAAGGGAACTCGAAGATAATATGTATTATATCATGAGAAGTCCTTAGCTGAGGGGAAGTTATCAGCTAAGGGGAAGTCTTTAGAGGTCTTGGGTTCAGGGAAGTTAATTATTATCAACTGAACAGATGATAATTAACTTCGGGCTTTTGGTTAAAATACATATTATCCTCAACTGAACAGATGATAATTGGGTTTTTACAATGTTAATTATCCTCTTACCCAAAGTCCAGTCATCAAATGTCTGGTGGAGTATATTTTTTCAAATGTGTGTCAGACAGGTTGATGATAGAAAGGTGTTGCTACTGCTCAAGTTAAAGAACCAGCCGGACAAGACTTCCATCTGAAAAGCAACTGTTTAGGGGAAGTTGTTGGTGTCTTTACAAGTTTTCAAAAGCTTCAAAAGAACTTCAAAGAAGATGTTCACATGTTTAGGGGAAGCTGAAGATTTCAAGTCGATCTTTGATGAAGAAAATGATGCAGAGAGCAGTTAGAGATCATGAAGATCCAAGATCAACAATCAAGTTCTCCAAAGTTAGGGGTTTCAAGTTCATTTTTACCCTCAAATTTTTGGATATTCAAGACAGTTACCGAGGATTAGGCAAGAACCAGTTCTTTCAAGAAAAGCAAGTGAATGAGAGTCCTCCATTTCATTGCTTATTCATTTCAAGAAGTTCAAGCTGATGCTGATCAAGAGGAAGTCCCAAGTGCCCGTCATGAAACCCATTGAAGATTTCTGCGGAAAGAATCTTCATCAACATCTATGCCAGCCAGTCAAGAAGAAGAATTTCAAAAATTGAATACATTTAATATCACAAGCCTAGGGGAAGATTGTTGAGGCTAGATTATGAGGCTTGTAATATTAAATAGTTTGGGCTAGGCTTAGAAGGTTTATTTAGTTTAGTAGACTAGTTTACTTGGGTTTACTATTGGGCTTGGGGTTTAAGATTGGGTTTACCATTAGGGTTTAAGGGCCCAATTGTAAACTCATGGGGTGGCTATATAAACCCCATGAGTTCACCATCATAAGGGTTGCTCGATTACGATTTCCAAGAGGAGAATTGGTGATTACGATTGTAAACCCAAGAGGAGCTAGTTTACGATTACGATTTTGTACCAGACAAGTTCATCTTGTGTGCAATATCAGGTTTTTGTCGTTTATATTCATAGTATTCTTAGTTTTCTTTTCTTCTGCCCTTTCTTTCTTTGGTTTTGTGCATTCCCTAGCGAAATGTCCGTACTCATCATAATTGAAGCACCTCAGCTTGCTTTTATCAAAACCCATTCTGATCTTGTCCTGATCCTTCCAGACATTTCTTCCAGTTATTGCCATATGTGACAACCCGTAAGTTTCCTAAGTCAAATCATATAATAATACGTGTAATTACCTGTTTCTGTGTGCAAAAATCTGTGTTTTAGTTAACATAGATAACGTAATATGCATCTATCCGTTAGTCTTGGTGTAACCCTAATTTAATATCTCGACAATCGACCTTGAAAACAAGAATATTATATATATGACCGGTGGAACTTCAATAATAAGAAACGTTTCACAACAGTGTATGTAATGTATTATAGAAAGAGTTTTTATATTATCTCGTCACCTTTGTAGTATTTTGCATACGTTCAAAGTTCGTGTCACTATTTGACGTAAAATAATCATTTAACGATAACGTTTATCCATTTATTTACCGACTACGTCAAACAATAAATCATTTTAACGTTTAGTATTTTTATAGCGAAATACCATTTGGTTTTTATATAAACATTTAACGTCAACGTTTTTCACCATTTAACACCAACTAAATTTAAACAAGACTTGTATCCTTTATTTTTCCCAACTATGATTATTTATCCTCCATGCATAAACATTTCCATGCATGATCAAACTCAATTGCCACCTTTGATAATATTGTCTTTCGTGATCAAAACCCGACACCGATAATTAGTAACCAACATTAGTAGTAACCTATCACCATTACACTAACCTACTACTAATCTCCTACTAATTAAACCATGCACTATTCACGTGTACCTTACTAGAACATCATCATACCTTTAGCCACCCTATGTTCTTACACTTACACTCTACATGTACCACCCAAGAATCTTAGTTGACTTCTCTCCTCTCCTCCTTGCACCATGGAACCGGCCCCCCCTCCCCTTGGCTCTCCTTTTCGGCCAAACTACCAAACCCGCCACCACCACCCTACTTGAACCAAACACTCCCTTTTCCTTTCCTTTTGTGCAATCACTTCCACAAAAGAAAACACACTCCCTTTCACTCTCTCCCTCCATAACCGTCGCCCTCTCTCTCTCTACTCTCTCTCTAGCTTTTCTTCAACAAACCTCAAGAACACTTGAAGATCAAGCTACTAGAAACAACAAGGAAGCAAGATCAAGCCTCCATCATCCTCATTCTCTATTTTCTCAAGTTAGTAGACATCCTTTTCTTAGTTTTTCTCTAGTTAATCATGTTAACTAGTCATATTTTCCATCTAACACTCCTAACACAAGTCTTGGTTAAAAAGGGTGACTTTAAACTTATATTTTCTTCTATGATGATAATAACCTACATGTTTGTTCATATTCATGTTAGATCTAGTATATCTTGCGTTTCTACTAGTGATTTCATATATTTGAACCCCTCATATGCTACATTATGTAGATCTATAGAAAAACAAGTGTCGATATGCTAGTATGTGTGTGATATGCCTTGGTTTTATGAACAAACCTCTAGATCCGAAATTTGTGACTCTTGGAACCCTAGGTCCGAAATTTTTAACATGTTAGAAGGTTGTGGATAGCACCATATGACTTATTGATATGTTTGGACGGCTAAATCTATAAAAATAACCCACTAAAAAGTCCCGGAAACTATAGTTAAATTAGAGCCATTTTAGGTCAGAAACTTTGACCCCTCCTAAAGTGATTTTAAAATATGTCTTTAGCCTTAAAAACCCTAGTACAAGATCCCTTTTGAAATAGCTAAATTTGGGGAAAAACGGGACCAAAAACGGACACTTTACGGGCCCGGAAAACCCATTTTTGTAAAGATATGCAAACAAAGGTTACAACTGATATTGAACACCTTTAGAGACTTTAGATGACTTATAATAAGTTTACAAAGTGTTTTGGTAGTTTACAAAACCCTAGAACGAGTCACAGGATCAAAACCGGCTAAAACGGACACATACCGGCAAAACCGACAAAACTATGAACTTAGACTTTTGAACTTAAATTTTATGAATTGATATGATTCTATGATGAAAATAAATGTGTATTTATTTGTTTGATCATTTCCTTAGTCATATTTACAAATAACGTGAAATGCGGCTAGAACCGGCAAAAAGCCCGTTTTGACCTTAAACCGTCATTTCGCCCTATAAATGTCCTTTGAACTCACATGATATTTATTTGGGATATATAAACTATTTCTAGACTAATTTTTATCATGAAAATAAATAATATTTTATTATCGCGCAATAAATATTTATTTTCAATAAATATTTTAATTAGGTCAACGATATCGTAATATATTAACGGGTTACCATAACGCCAAAACTTGACCAACCAAATTGGAGTGACTTAGATGTCAACCCAATTTCTATTTTCTAAGTGTCTTATAACATTGTATAGGACTGCTTACTTGCCTATCATACTGAATCACTTGCATTCAGGTGAGTTTTCACGGCCCCTTTCTTTTACAGTTTTAATACTTGGGGGAGAATTCATTACAAACATAAATCATTTCCTGACAGATAGATTACTTGTTACCATATTGATTACATGAGCTTTTCTAGTCCAAATCATATTGTATCATGCTTGTTCATGTTATGATGAAACCCCACTATTAGTTGAATTCGATTAATTTACGAACAGAAACGATGACTCGTGGATAGATCTATTGGGTTAACGCCCCTACTCTGATTGGTAGCTCCAATCCTGGCTCCGTTTTAATAGTCAGAAGAGTACATACAGTTATATTTGACCATGCGGTACTGTTGGACATAGTATCATGAGTGGGTAATCAGTTAGTTTCGGTATTCAAGGTTCATGGTAATTTATAAAACAGTATCTAAACATATTGTCAAACGATGGAATGATTCGATCAAACTTGTTTATCAAACTTTACCTGCATGCTATCTAAACCTGTGAACTCACCAACTTTATGTTGACTCGTTTTAGTATATGAATTCTCAGGTGATTGAACTCTGCTGCATTCAAGACATCATATCATTTAGGACCTGCATTTTCTATTTCTGGAGTCATGGTCAAACCGAGCTGCACTTTTGGAGATTTCATTGCATAACACCTAACGGTGTCATGTTCTCAAATCTTTTTGAAATGTAATTGTTTTATTAACAATTAAGACAACATGTTTTCACTACTATTTCCGCTGCAACTTTGAATGAAACTCCACCTTTTGAATTAACTTAACTTATTAAACGGCTCTAGTTGTTTAATCATCCAGAGGTCGTTCTATGTAATCTTGACTATGATCCATCTCGCTCGCACCCGACACAATAAATTACGGGGTGTGACACCATAAACTTCTTTGCACGAAAAACCGCCATGGCCATCTGCCAGGAGACATCAAGCATCTCAACATCTTCAGGATTTATGTGATTCAGATCACTAGAGTGCATCTCAGCAGGCACCAAAGTTCCAACCATAAGGGCATGGTAGCTGTTCATGAATCCCATTCCTAGTGCAAAGTTGGGATCATTGGTGGCATTTGCCTCTTCAGAATTGACTATTCCATTCGAACTGGAACTAGCTTGTGATCTTGCCACAAATGCAGTTGACTTTGGGTTGGCACTTGCATCACTTCCAGATGAGCTCCCATCCTGTTTTGATCCCACATCTTTTGACAAGAGAGCCTGACTTAATTTTCCAGCCATACTTAGTGAACTCAGATGATTCAGCTCCCGTTGCTTATCATCAATCAGCTTCGATTTCAGTTTGTTGATAAGCTCATCAACAGTCAATTCATCCAGCTTGTTGTTATCCTTGATGATTGAGATATTTGTATTCCAATTCTTGGGTAAGCTGTTCAAGAGCTTCAAATTCTTATCTTCCTGTTCAGGTTCAACATCATAACTTGACATCTCAGTGATTAGGGTCACAAATCTCTGTACTTGTGCCTCAAAAGACTCTCCTTGAATGTGGTTGAACAAGTTGAATTTCTGCTTCAGCATCTGCTTACGGCTAGCCTTGATGTCTGGATTACCTTCATATGCTACAACAAGAGCATCCCATAGCTTCTTTGCAGTCTTGTACTTCTTAAATCCCTGAGCAATCTCTGGTGTCAAAGCCATAGTCATAATCGCATAAGCCATCTCATCCTTGTTGCATCTCTCCCAATCGTCATCTGAGTACTCTGCTTCCGTCTTTACCTCTCCTATCTTTCCTGCTTCAGTGTGTGTGGGAATGAACGGTCCATTAACAACAGATCTCCACAGTCTCAGATTAACACTTTTCAAATGGTTCTGGAATCTGTATTTCCATTCAAGGAAGTTATCAGCCGAAGTAAGTCTAGATGGACGTGTAGTAGATCCGATCTCAAAATCCAATTTCTAATACATGTTCGGTTCGAAATCCATCACGAAAGCTTAGGAAAACTTAAAAACTATAAGTCCAAAAGTTCAAAGTGTGAGTTTTCGATCGTAAACCACGTTTACGATGCTGACGCGCACTGGTTGTAAAATCTCGATCGTAAACACCAGATTCCGATAAATTTTAGTCGTAAACTAGTTTCCGACACAAGCTGATCGTAAACACGTTTCCGGTAGGAATAAATCGTAAACGTGATTCCGGTTTGAATAAGTCGTAAACTCCCAAAGTACCAAACTTGAAGTCGTAAACTCGATTTTGCTCATCGTAAACTGTCAAAAATCTCGTCTTGATGTCGTAAACACGTTTCCGATGAAGATCTTCAAGTACAGCCAGTCGTAAACCCTCAATAAACCCAGAAAACTGATCGTAAACTCTGAAATACAGCAGCAACCCAGTTGACACTTAAAACAGCTTCGAAACCTTCAAAAAACTCGAACTTTTCTAGAAAATACTTGAATCCAATACCGTGAGAACCTCGAATCAGTGATTCTATGCTCTGATACCAATTGTTGGTCCAGAAACAACAACCGTTCACGATATTATCTAATCTAAATGTGCGGAATCCGTTTAGATTAGTGATTCAAGAAAGGGATGAGAAGAAAACTAAGAATACGATGAATATAAACGACAAAAACCTGATATTGCACACAAGATGAACTTGTCTGGTACAAAATCGTAATCGTAAACTAGCTCCTCTCGGGTTTACGATCGTAATCACCAATGCTCCTCTTGGAAATCGTAATCGAGCAACCCTTATGATGGTGAACTCATGGGGTTTATATAGCCACCCCATGAGTTTACAATTGGGCCCTTAAACCCTAATGGTAAACCCAATCTTAAACCCCAAGCCCAATAGTAAACCCAAGTAAACTAGTCTACTAAACTAAATAAACCCTCTAAGCCTAGTGTTGATACATGATATGTGCGTCGTGTGAAGTATCAAACAAGTTCAATATCAAGTCAAACTAGGTCTGGCCGAACTAGGTCCGAACCTGGATTTCGGACTGGCCAAACCTGAGGTTCGGCCAAAGCTCAGACCAACGGGTATATATAGATGTTTGGTCTTTGTAATTGTAGAGTTCTGAGTGTGCGAGATTACTGTTAAGTGTGTGTTTCTGAGTGTGTTTCTCTGAGTCTATTTCTAAGTGTCTACTGGTTGTAATTGTTCTTCTTTGATCAATAAATCAATCGGCTAATTACGTTTCGATGTCCGATTAGCTAGATCGAGTAGACGATCCGATGCTCACGCATTTTTAAGTGGTATCAGAGCTTTCTAGTTCACTCTACTGATCTGTGGTTGCTATTCTCGGACTTTTGAGAGTTTTTGAAGTTTTCTCGAGTTTCATTTCGTATTTTTAATCTTTTCTGACGTGCGTTTTGTGTCAAATTTGCTCCTAAATCGCTCCTCATCATTTTTCTGGTCTGACTGTTACAAATTTGTCAAAATTCATCAAAAATAGAGCGTTTTTGAAAAATTATGTCGAAGTTCGGACTGATCTCATTAGGTTCGGAGTAACTGCTCCGAGGTCCAAGTTCGGAGCAGTCTCAGTGAGAGTTCGGTGTTAATTCGGTCAAAGTTCGGAGTTTTCTGTGTTCGGTCACTAATTCGGACAAGGTTCGGAGTTAAATCAAGGTTCGGAGGTAGTTCGGTGTTAGATCAGAGTCTCTTAGGAGTTTGGTCTGTTGATTTTGACTCGGAGCAAGTTTGGACGACGTTCGGAGGTTGGTCCTAAGTTCGGACAGAGTTCGGGGCTTAGTTATAAGTTCGGAGAGAGTTCGACCGGCAGAATCTTAATTTTTCGAACGATGTCAGAATTTCACGCGTTTGCTGCAATGCAAAGTGCCATGCAAATCATGTTGAATTTTGATAATGAAATTGGAACAAGTCAGAAAGTTCCCAAATTATTGAAGCTGGAAGATTATCAAAATTGGAAGAAACGATTTTTTGCTTATGTTAGCACAAATGACATTGATTTATGGATTCCAATTCGAAAGTTGTATGAACGACCAATGGAAGATGGAGATCTTAAAGAAATTCACGATTTCGATGCTGCTGAAAGAAAAAGTTATGAGCTTGAAAAGAAATGGTTATCTTACTATGGCTTTACCTACTGAATTGCTTCATCAACTTAGCACTTGCAAGAAATCTAAGCAATTGTGGGATGCTTTATCTGCAAGATGTGAAGGAAATGCTGATTATAAGAAGAGTCGAAAGAAAGTCTTGAACAAAGAATTTGATAATTTTCAAAACTATGAAAATGAGAATATTACTGCTCTCGTTTCACGGTTTTCACATCTAATGAGTGAATTAAAAGTAGTTGGTATTGAGAAATCTGATGCTGATTTGAAAGAGAAGATTTTGGAAGCTTTACCCGAAAAGTGGGAGAATTATGTTTTGCTGCTCACTCATGACAAGGATTATTCTACAATGACATTTCACGGGCTTACTGGAAAACTTCATGTTCGAGAAATGGAAATGTTAAACTCAAAGAAGTCAACTGCTACTTTGCCAAATCTAGAATTGTATCATGGTGAGAATACAACAAGCATGAATGCTAAAGCTAAACCAAGTCTGAGTTCTGCACCTAGTACAGCTTTCTTGACTGGAATGTCTGATAATTCTGATAACAAGTCGTCACGAGGTTGTAGCTTTACAATTCCAAATCTTTCAAATCAGAATACTTTTTCTGCTGAATCAACGGAAGATTGTGCTAAAATGATTTCTGCTTTGATCTCATCATCTTTTGGTTCGATTATTAAGAATGTTGCTGATGCAAAGCTAACCAGTGAAGATCTTGATGCTCTTGATGATGATCAACTAACTGAATTGGATATTTCTTGGCAGTATGCTATGTTATGTCAAAGATCGAAGAGATTCTTCAAGAAACATGGAAGAAATCTTTCTGGTGATAAATTGGGTTTTGATAAGTCTAAGCTAAAATGTTATAAATGCTCACAGCTAGGACATTTTGCCAAAGATTGTCAACAAGCACATGCAAGCAAGCCTAGTTTTCCTCACTCACCCAAGCCTGGTTTTACTCAACCATCTACTAGTAACACAAACAAGACAACAACATTGACAGCTCAACATGATGGTGTTTATGATTGGGGTCAACATTTTGGATATGATACATCAACATTGATTGTCACACATGACCAAGATGATTATTATTCTGATTCAAGTTCATATGATGCTGCTGAGACTGAGAACTTTGAATCTAAGATTGAAGATTTGATGAAAGAAAAAAAATTTCTGATTGATGAAGTCAAAAGAGTTACCGCTGATTTCAAAATGATTAATTCGGAGATGGGAATTTCTAAGGAAAATGAGAAGGAATTGGTTTTGAAGAATGAATGTTTACTTAAAGAAATCAAATTGCTGAATGAAGTTTTAGAAATTTCTAAACAAGATAAACGGGATGTTGAAGCTGCAAAAGCTAATATTTGTGAAGAAAGGGATGATGTGACATCCGAGAATTTCAAGGTTTACTTCCGTTAGACAATCTCCGTTAGTTACGTTATAAGTGTTAACTTAGTAACTAATGCTTAACTAGGCCGAATACGTCCACGACCTTTGGTTGATCACCAAACCCGCCCATATGTGTTATGTGTTCATTTACTTATAGTTATTATGTGCAATGTGATTTAAATACATGATTTAGCATTGTGAATAGCATGACAACCCATGAACTGTACTTATCTTGCTTAAAATGTAAACTGGTCACTTTTGGGTTCCCAGCGAAACTACCGGGCGAAACTATAGTGTCGCCCGGCTAGTCTACCCTCTGACTACCAGAGCCAGTTTCGCTTGGCCAGCGAAACTGCCAGCGAAACTAGCCTCTGATATATAATATCTTAATAAACCCTAGTTTCACCATTTGCCTCCTTTACACAAAAACACACACACACACTCCATCTTTCTCCTGTAAATCTGGTCAGTCGAGATTCACACCGAGCCATCGAGATCTCAGCCCCGAACCATCATCCATCAAGCTTGGAGATCGAACCGTGAGTCCCAAAACCACCATTTTTATGTTTTCTATGTGTTTTCTTAAAAAGCATGCTTAGATCTTTATAGAATCACTTGATCTTCTGATATGTTGTTTAGGAATGATTGATCTACAATAAAGTCAGTAACTTTAGGTGTGAAACCCATCCATGATGAAGATTTATGCTAGATTAGGTCATTTTAGGTTAAAATGTGTTTTTGGTGATTTGATGATGAAAATGCATGTTTAAGGTGTTAAAGCTTACTGATTTATGTTGGTAAATGATTATGTATGCTAGATAATGAATTACATGTGATATGGAAGCTGTTAGATGGACGTTTAAGCTGATTTATGTGTTTTTCGCGACCAGCGACACTGTGTGTTCTCTGGGCGAAACTGTCCAGCGAAATTGTGTATATATTCATCTAGCGATACTGCCTAGCGAAACTATAATGTCGCCCGCGAAACTAAGTCGACCTGTCCGGACGAAACTACCGAGCGAAATACCCTGAACGAAAGTTCAAACCAGTTTCGAGCGAATCTAAGCTGGCGAAACTGTGTCAACAGTTTCGAGCGAAACTAGCTTAGCGAAACTGTGTCATCGGGTATTCCCTAACGAAAGTGCTGCCCGTGCACATAGCGAAACTGTGCAGCGACACTAGGCTAGCGAAACTGTGACCTGACCAAAATCCAAACTTGTGCAATTTACTTGAATGCTATGCCATGACTTACATGATTTTGCTATGATGATACATGCTTTGATTTCTGATGTATGTGAACCCTTGTTTATGATCAACCATCGGTGTCGTGTGTCGTTATGTCGTGTCATAGTTCCAACGTGCTATGTTATGGGCCATAGTGACGTCAAGATTAGACAAAAAAAAAAAACTAATACTTAAGACCTAAACGTGTTCATAGGTCTCCATTAAGCAATACTTGGATTAAATATCAGTGTAGCTGAGCAACCTAAGGTGAGTTTCACAAACCCTTTAATTGTGAGCCCGTTTGGGACACAACGAATGAACTTAACGATAAACAACGCTGACGTTTTGAGGTATTACAATTGGGATACCTGTTATGGAAGTTGGAGTGTTTTATGGGAACACTTGCAACTGTCCATCCTTGGGGTTTCTATTGAAACCCGGAAACGACCATTTGACACTTAAACTCTTTTTGGGAATTTCAAATGAAATACAGGATAAACTGTTTTAATATGACTAGTGTAGGTTAAAGTCTAAACCAAATGATATCACATAATTTCTAAGGATGCTTTAAAACTTAAAAAGTCCTCAACCTAGTACTGTTGATCTGAGAAGCGAGGGGATGTTGGGTAGATCTACTGAGGGTTTGACAAATCCTGCTCCGCGGTACACAAATGTGTAACCAACCGGTTGGAGGCCGAACGGAGTTCAATGTCAGCCTGTGTTTAGTTGTGGGCCTCCCAAATGGGACACAACTGGAGGCACCAACCATCGACTATTGCCGAACTCTGTTACGTCAGCTTTCAGCCCTAGTACGACTCCTTAGTGCATGGAAACCGGATTAGCTACCCGCAATATCGGTTGACCACTTTAATCCTTTACTTAACTAGTGCATATTCGAAAATTCAACTCTTGGCAAA
>JBCNJP010004739.1:0-16553 GCA_039602395.1 Deinandra increscens subsp. villosa | reverse complement strand
CCAAAACAGCAAGCATAAACACTTTTCCTCCGGGAGCCTTTGGCAGCTTACCCACAATATCCATGCCCCACTTCATAAACGGCCATGGGGATACTATAGGATGCAGATGCTCAGCGGGTTGATAGAGAATATTGCCATGCCTTTGACAAGCATCGCATTTATGTGAGAAGCTCGCAGCATCCTTCTTCATAGTTGGCCAATAATATCCGAACCTGAGAACTTTAGAGAACAGTGCCCTGCCCCCGGTATGGTTCCCACAATCTCCACTATGGATGTCTTCAAGCACCTCTAGAGCTTCTGATTTCTCTAAGCACCTTAAGTAGACACCTGCAAGAGATCTTCTATATAGGATATTATCAATTACAGTATAGGGTACTACCTTTGTGCGAAAAGCCGTGGGATTTTCACCTTTGGGAATCTCCCCGTCTTTTAGATACTTCCTGATCGGGTAGGTCCAGGATTCTTGAGCATCTTCAGGATTCTCAATATCTGCGCCTGCATTATTGTCAACAGCCTGAGCTTCCTGTAGAGCTATCGCTGGGGTCAAGATGTGAGTTATTAGAATTTTGACATCCTCAGGGATCCTAAGCGATGAAGCCAAGTTTGCCAAGGCACCGGCTTCTGCATTATCTTCTCTTGGTACCTGCGAAATGCTAAAATTTTTGAAAAATAGAGATAATTTTTTAACAATTTCAAGATATTTGATCAGATTCTCCCCTCTCACTGCATAAGAGCCATTAAATTGGTTAGTTAATAAGAGAGAATCAACAAACACTTGTATAGATAGGATTCCCATATCCCTAGCCAGCTGTAATCCAGCAATTAAAGCCTCATATTCAGCTTCATTGTTGGTAGCCTGGAATTCACAGGATATGGATAGAGGTATTATGTCCCCCTGTGGCGATTTTAGCAGGATTCCCAGCCCTGTTCCTCTGACATTTGAGGAGCCGTCAGTATAGAGGATCCAGTCTTCCTTGAGCTTCTCAAGCTGCTGGACTTCCTTTTCAACTTCTGGTTCAATGTCACTGCTGAAATCCGCCAAAAAGTCAGCTAATGCTTGGGATTTGATTGCTGTTCCTGGTTCATACTTGATGTCATAGGCACTCAGCTTGACTGCCCATTTAGCCATCCTTCCTGACATTTCCGGCTTCCTGAGAACTGCCTTAATAGGATAGTTAGACATCACAACTATAGTATAGGTTTCAAAATAATGTCTGAGTTTAGTGGAAGCCATTATAAGAGATAAAATTAACTTTTCAAGGTGAGAATACCTGGATTCTGTGTCTAGCAGAGTTTTACTTACATAATATACCGGATGCTGCTGATTTTGATAGTCTTTTACCAGGATTGCACTGATTGAGCTTCCGGAAACAACGAGATATAAATACAGCGGCTCCCCATCTTCTGGTTTCATTAACAACAGGGCTGCTGACAGGTAGTCTCTTAGGCACTTCAGAGCTTCTTCATGCTTCTCAGTCCACTCGAATTTCTTATTTTTCCTCAGGATATCGTAGAAATCCTTGCTTTTTTCTGAGGATCTTGAAATAAACCTGTTGAGTGCTGCGATTCTCCCTGTCAACCTTTGTACTTCTTTAACATTCGATGGGGACTTCAAATTTAGGATCACTTTGATCTGCTCTGGACTTGCTTCGATTCCTCTTTCGATAACCATGTAACCTAGGAATTTTCCAGCTCGCACCCCAAAGTGGCACTTAGAGGGGTTGAGCTTCATGTTATACTGATCAATGATATCGAAGGCCGTTTGGAGATCCCTGACATGATCTTCAGCTTTTTTGGATTTCACTACCATGTCATCTATGTAGACTTCCATCGTGTCCCTCAGTTGCTCTTTGAACATCATATTAACGAGCCTCTGGTAGGTAGCACCTGCATTTCTTAAACCAAAGGGCATAGCAGTGTAACAATATATGTCAGGACCGATTTCACATCGAGAATCCCGATCTTGAGCAAGAACAAAGGTGAGTTGAAGGAGACGGGATGAAGAGAATCAAAGATAATAAATGACAAGAAATGATAAAACAAACGATTCATTGATTATTGTTGAATGATTACAACGAATCGAATGATTACAAACTCGTCATTGGAAATCCATGGTCACATTGGGTTGAGCTCAAACCCAATGTGTGACTCTCTCTCTAGAATGGTGCTCACTAACTCTAAGAATCATCACTTATTCATTCCTTATTCTCTCATTATTCTCTCATTATTCAACATCTTTCTAATGGAGCACACTCACCCTATATATAGAGAGCCCATGTGCTCACTAGCCCACTAACTAGTAAAACACAAATAAAATGAGCTTATTACAAATAAACAACTAAAATAAATTATTAATTAAATCAAAGTTGATTTAATTAATATGAAGCTTGACTCGCTCGAACCGATCTTCCGTTGACTTTTACGTTGACCGTTGACTCGAACAGTTGACTTTTCAAGAAAACGTCTTCGGTCCAAACTTGCAAGCCTCGAGCATCACAACCCGCATCTCTGAATCAAATCACAATGGATTCTTTAACCGAATTATTCGAGAATAGATTTGATGGCGTCAGTCACACTTATTAAAAGTTCCAACAATTCCCCCTTGACTGACGCTGTCAAATCTGTCATACTGGTGAAGACCCGCTCTGTCGTACATCTTCAAAGAATAACTGATAAACCGGAATCTTTCTGTTGTAACCCCCCTTTGAATAAGCTTCTTCTGTTCTTGTTACTCCAGTTGAGATCCAAGTGCTGCAGTTCACTCGGTTCACACGGTCAGGTACAATACTAAGAAACATTGGAGAAAAAAATCGCAACAAATTGAATCAGATAAACCAATCAATCACTGAAAATGCTCCAACTTCAGATAATCGACCCGATAATCCAAATCCATAGAAGTTCCCCCTTTTCTCTAGATCCCTCTGAAAACATCCGATGCGGAAGCGGAAAATTAGATGCAGAGAGTGGAACCGTTCCGCTCAGTTCCGAAGAGAAAACGGTACAAAAATCCTGAAATCGGACAATCTTGCGAAAAACCGGAAGCCGGGTGCTGACAGTTGTGAATGATCCATAAATACTGAACTTGTTCCGCGTGACTGGGTTGGATGCGAAAATAAAGTGTCAAGACAGTGAAAAACTGAGATCCCGAGCATAAACGCAAAATTTATTCATAACCGGAGTCTTCATAATTTTGGCGAAGAAAATCGAGCTCGGAAAAATATTCCGTGAAGAATTCTGAGTCAAGCGGTGCAATTTGGAATGAAGAGAAGACCGTAAATTTTATTCAAGTAACGGCCCTCCGTTAGAGATTTAACGAAATATTCCAATATTTAACTGAGATTCCAGTTAATTCGGTTAGATGACATCAGCGCTGCATCAGCTAAACAACTTGGAGTGAGACATAACAAAACAGTCACAAACTTAACCGAGAAGCGAAACCAGTCCGTCAGTGGTCGTTAGCTAACGTGGTCTTGACGTCAACAAAAACTAGAAACCCGGTCGAAATACAGCGGAATAAATCCATGACTAATAAAATAATTTCGCAATTCCATTCGGGCGTTATCTCATAAGTCTCGTAAAAGACTTATATGAAAAACCCCGTAATTAACGAAAATGCTAAAAATTAATTAATAGAAAAAAAATCTCTTATGAATAAGCACAATCCTTGTAATTGGCTATGGACCAATCAGAATGAAGGGCAAAAATCATCCAACGGCTAAAACAAATCAGATCTGACGGCAAGGTGATGGTGATCCGAGTGATAAGGTTGACAGCCAATCAGAGAAAGGCTGAAAAAACACAAGGACGACATCTTTATTCTCGGTGGGGGCCCATGTACCTATCTTGGACCAATCGGAATTCAACATACATTCAGGGAATGTGACAAAAGGCAGCATCTACGGTTACCATAGCCCTGCGGGTCCCACGCGCTTTGCTTATCACCAATCAGAACACGACAACAATTAAAGCATGAGCAAATGAATTCTTTCATTTCTCTGGTGGCCCCACAGCTTTCCCATGCACCAATCAGTGCTAGACAGCAATTAGGGTTTACCAAGGCTAGGCGACAGAGAGAGGAGAGAGACATTCGATTTCAACGCTCATCCATTGCCACGTCACCTTCTTCTCCGCAAATACTTATTCACCACCGAAACCCTAACTCGTCGGAAAACATAACAACTCGCCGGAAAACCGTGATTAGCACATATCTCCCATAATTCTCAACCGTTTTGAACGAAATTTATATCGTTGGATTCGTTATTCAACCCTCTACACATCTAGACGACCAAAAAACCACGAAATGACCTCGAGCAAAAACCCAGACGTCAACTTTGGTCAAGGTCGCCAAGCTATGCGAGGTCGCCAAGGTTCATACGAGGTCGCCAAGCATTGGTTCGAAATCGCCAAGCCCATGGCGAGATCGCCAAGTTATGAACTCGCCAAGAACAACTTAGATCGCCATGAACAATGTCGAAGTCGCCAAGTGCATCTTCAACAACGTGAAGTCGCTAAGAACAACTTCAAACCTTCAAACAAAGTCCAGAGAAACGATGAACACAGTCAAATCTGATGCGAATTCGATGTCCCAAAATGAGATTAGACCACAGATTCGTGACCGATTCGTGAAGATTAGCTATTCATGACAATGTTCTGGCCACAAACAATCCATAAACAGCAGTAAATCAGATCGAATCAGCTACTAAAATCTGGAAAATAACCAAGAACATGAAGAACACGCACAAACACCGTCAAGTGTGTGTTTTTCCAGATCTGTCAAATACGTTGCGAATCAGGCGAAACCGATGCTTCCATTGGATCCGGAACGCGTTTTCCATCAAGAATAGTGCTTTATTTCATCCAAAAACACTGAGTATAACACCAAAAACTCAGAATCAAGCTCAAAATCTTCAAGAACACCCAAAAAACGTGAAAACCCTAACTGCTTTATTTTTTCAGCTCATATCTCTTATTTCTTCACTGATTTGAACATATGGAGCATGAAATCATATCTAAATGAACCCAATAACAAGAATCTATCATCAGATTCATCCAGAAATCATCAATCAGCTCCAAAAAATAAGAAAAAGTAGAAAAAGTCTCCAAAAGTGGGTTTTCCAATCAGCACCTCATTCAAGCTCAAAATCAAGATTCGAGTGACCAGATTCGTCGTGAGACGAGATATGATCGGTACCCGCTCTGATACCATTTTTCAGGACCAATTTTGAGCCTTTACTCATCCAATACACAGATTTAAGTGCGGAAATCATGAATCCATGATCAAATCATAGTGTTTGCTTGTTGAAATCCTTAGATTTCGCCTCTGAAACTCAAGAACTTGAGGGTTTTCACACACAAGTGCTCTCTATCTTCAAAACAGCCGTCCAAGAGTATATCTAGGGTTATTCTAGAGTGGCTATTTATACTAGAGAGAGCACAGGTCGTGATTGTGCTGAAAATCAAGAGAATGTTATTGAAGTTAGTGCATTTTATGACATCAGACAACCGAGATCGCCAAGAATGATCCTGAAGTCGCCAAGAAGCTGAGATCGCCAGCTTTTATAACCCAAATCGCCAGCTTTTGGTGAGGTCGCCAAGAATGTTGGTGAGGTCGCCAAGAAAGTCTAGAAATCACTAAGTACGCTCCGGAAACGTCAAACATCATTATTGAATCATCAAGGATTGTTATTACAAAGACACAATCAATTATTAACATTTACCAAGTAATTTATCATGAAATGGCCCAGATCTTGGATACAGACAATCACACTGCAATTGAAACGTACAAAGGCAATTACTCCAATATCCATAATCAACACAAGTTAAGACATTTAGACATGACATACAAAACATCAAACACTTGAATGATTAATATAAACATCAGGATAATTGTCCAAGTACAAGATACAAGCAAAGTGAAAGATATACACATAAGCACAAAAGCAAAGGATGCTATGTTTGAGTTGCCACCAACACTATAAAGTTCTTACAAATTCCCCCCTTTGGTGGTAATACAAACATAGAAAGAAAACTAGACAACTATCTGAGTTGACCAAGCAGCTTCAGCAAGAATCTCCAGTACTTTCGGGCAAGGTTCCAGTAACGATCATCAAGGCAGACAATCTGTGCATCGTACAGAATCCATAGATCTTCTCGTGCAAACTTCTTCAAGTCAGAGTAGTGCCACATTTCAATCACCCTTTCACTACCCCGAGAGAGATAGCAGATCCCACGACCACCCATGGCCCAGTATTTCAAGGTACTTAGGCTTTCCGTCTTCATTTTCCTAGCAGCAATACACTCCCAAAACCACCATCTTAGAAACAAACCAAAGTAGTTTGCATCCACTATCTCATATGGCCTAAGCCTTCGAGGGATGGTGTCAAGGCGACTATAGAATAACCATTTTAGGTAGCTTCTGTGCAGTAGTCTCAGTTCGATTGCTGCGAAGAGTCTTATTGTGTTGCCATCTTCCCTTTCAATAACCAGCTCATGAGTATCACCACTGTAATACCAACAAGTTATAGGATTGCTTTTCTGATCCCCTTTTATTTTCTTTCTGACCAAATCTTTGCTGATACTTTTGTACATAACCTTGTGAGGGACTTCAGCTCTTTGCCTCCTGAATGTCTTGTATTTCTTCTTCTCAGTCTTGATGGGACGATTTGAGCTCACATTATAGATGGCCCTTATTTGATCCTCAGCATCTCTGCCTACAGGATCATTTGAGTGATTTATCAGTGGACGCCATCTGAGCTGCTTCAACTCCCAAGAAAACAGATTTAGAAGATCCTTTATTTTGGCAAAGAATTGAACGAAACCATTTCTGCGCTTGACAATGAATGCCTTGAATTCATGATCGTATTTCCACCCAAGAATCTTCATTCCATCATCTGATTCAACGTTTGGAGGCATGTCTTTAAGCTTTTTAGCAGTAAACTGCACTAAGGCTTTCCGATAAGGTTCCAACTCCTTCCATTCGTCAACCAAAGTAGGAGCGTCTTTCCTTCGGTGTTCCTCCACTCTTTTAGCTTCACGATCATCCCGCTGACGCTTTATTTTCTTATTTTCTTCAAGAATATGTTCTTTGACCATAGTTCGTAGACCGGGGATTTGCTTTCTTCTGTAGCTTTTCCGAGCATATCCCCTTAAGTCTAGAAAGTCTTGTAATTCTCTCTTGTTCATTTTATTAACTTCAAGCGTAGCAGTGGCTGGACTGGGTGGAGGTGAAAACCGATCAAAAATCTCAGGAGGAGGAGGCATGTATTGTGCGTGCATCTCTCGTATCTTCTCCCTCAGATTATCATTGAACTGGACATATTCAAACTTCTTGTCTGTATCAGCAAAAGGATTTGCACGAGGATCAGTAAGCTTCTCTGCAAGTTTGTAGTTGTACAGATGTTTATCCATGTCTTGCTCATCAGTATACAATTCCACTAGCTGTGACTCCGTGAGATTCATTAGGTAGGATAAGGGAATCCCACGAGAGATTAACTCTCTGACATAATTTGCAATCACAGGCTCGTTAGAAGGATCAACATTATCACCAGCTAGGTTAGGAATTATTCTGATTCTGGGTTCTCTCTCTTCAGAGTTGTGAACTTCTGGCTCAGAGTATTCTGATCCAAGGCCTATTTTTGATGGAGGACGGATGGATTCTTCCAATTGTTTGATGGCCTCTTGCCTTGCAATCTCATCCAGTGTCCTTTCAAGAAGTATTTCATCCTTAGCAGCTCTGATGGATTCTTCCTTCTTCCTTTGCTTCTCCATTTCCTGTTCATACACCTCTTCAGGAGTTAGCTTTCTTTTGCCTTTGTCAGGTCTAACTGAAGGACCAGCTTCATGAGATGAGACTGGATTATTTGCACCTTGACCACCACTTGCACTTGTTATTGGAAGAGTCTGAACAGGTTCAGTGTCAGTGCCAGTGGCGGTTGCAGTAGACACTGGCAGTGAAGGTTGAGCTGGAACTCCTTCAGGGTTTGCTTGATCTTCTAAGTGATGGACTGGTGAAGGAATAAATGATCCGATAGCATCATCTACATTTTGAGGTTCGCTTTCCAGTGGCTCAGATCTAGGACGAGTTGGAGAAGTAAACTCAACCGGTTCATCTTTGATCTCATAAATTATCTCCTCATCATACTCATCGTCAGTAGTGAATTCCAAGTTTATGAAGTTTGTTGCACTGGAGTCATAAATGAGGTTATTTAGACGCTCAGCCAAACTTATATCATTGAAGATCTCATCTGGAATCATGCTGAGAGGTTGAATTTCCAATACTTCTCCGGCTTCAATGGATTCCTCAGTAACAATCACACCACTTCTGCTACTTGGATCAGTAGCCAAGGTGTTTGCATAGAATTCTCGAAATGCAGTTCTTCCAAAATCCAGAAACTCACTTTCAACATGTAAGTGTTTCAGCTGTTCAGAGATCTCAGATATACCAGCTTCAGGCATAACAATGCTTATTGGCTGTTGCACTGGAGGAGCCAACTGGAGTTGCAATGAAACTTCAGGAATGACAGGAGGTTCATTAGGTTCACCCATGGTTAAAGCAAGTACCTTTCCCGAAGATGATTGGTTTGCTTCAAATGCAGTCCTTGAGAATCTTGGAAGTTTGATATTCTCAGGAGGCGGCACTAAGCTTATTACGGATTGATAAATTTCCTCTTCCTCTTCATCGTTCAGTTCATCATTCAGAAAGGCGTCACCAAAGGAAATGTCAACATCGGGTTCGGAAGATTCGTTGTCATCTGATTGAAAATCAGCAAGATGAGTATCATCTATATCTTGTTCTGTGACAACCGTAAGAGTTATTGCATCAGAAGCTTTGCCAGGCAGGCTAGGACTTGGTTCTTTATTTTCTTGAGTGTCTTCTATTGAGGGAGGCTGATCAAGCATCCGATCGTCACCCTGGTTACCACTTCCACTACCTCCAGCTTCATCACCATTGGTACTGGTAGTTTGTTTATTTCGGAGAGCTTCAGCCAATAGCTTTTTCAACCTTTCAATTTCTTCTGCTTGCTCTTTTATTTTCTTATTGGCTTTAAGAAGCTCTTGATCTTGTTCTTTTATTCTGTCATATGCTTCTTTAAGCTTGTCATCAGAGGAAATGTTAGAGACATCAGGATTTTGCCTCAGGACCACTTCTTGAGCAGGAGCAGTTGAAATGAGCTGAGTCTCAATTTGTGCTACCGGTTCCAAGTTTGTGATGTTGATATCAGCAGAGGCATCAATTTCATGGACTGTGGCTTCTGTGGTGGCGACAGGAGTAGATTGAGTAGCAGCACCAGTTCCAGATCCAGATATTGGCCCTCTTCTTATTTCAAGCTTTTTCCTTTCCTGAGCATACTTTGATCTAGACTCTCTATTGTGGTGTGGTTTAATATGACCATCAAACAAAAATGATGCTGAATCTGGTTCAGGTGAATCCGATTTTGAATGATTTGGAGAGAGGTCATCTTGAGTCGGCCTTGACTTTATTTTCTTTAGCTTCTTTTGACTTGAAGCTTCAGGTTGTTCACTAACTTTAGCTTTTTCTCTTGTTTTCAATTTCTTCTTTTTGGGACCCCTGGCATCTGAACTAGTAGAATCAGAACCTGATTCTGATCCAGGTTGGAACCTTGACCCTGATTCAGGCTTGGAAACAGAAGCATTTGAGTTGCCTTCTTCATTATTTCCAGAAGCAACATCTTCATTATCAGAGCTGTCATCTTCATCTCCTGACTTGTCTGATTTGGATGCACCTTTGGAAGAGGCTCTGTCTTCAGGCTCAGATGGCATAGGGTCATTACGAATTGGAGAATTGATTTGTTGAAAGACATGGAGATTTTCTGCATCATTATTATGATCATCAGCATTAATATCTTCCATATCAGCATCAGGATTATTTTGAAGATTCTCTGCATTATTGTCAGGTTCAGCAGCATTTACATCTGCCATTTCAGCATTGGCATCAGCATTTTCTTGATCTCCATCCATGTCGTCATCAACATCAATTCCCTCAATCATATTAGGGAAAAAGGGAACTTCAGGTCCATCATAACGACCAATCTGGTACCGAGTGTACGAACCAGATATCATTCTCCTAGGAACCAAGTGTGGTTCTGTCTTCTGTAAGTTAGGGTAGAAACGATCAAGGATGGCTTGTACGAATCTGGGATACATCAGGAATTTCTCAGACTTTCTAGTTGGGTGAAGGTTGTAGTTCATCCATTCGATTATTTGCCTTGAAAGATTGAAGCCTTCACCGGAGGCTAAACCATGTAGAGCCCACGCTGTTTCTTCCACAAAGTCATCAGTTCCTGACTTTCTTGGAGCGAAAGCAGATATGAAAAAGGTGATGATGCATCGCCAATTATCTGGGAACAGAGTCTTCTTTATCTTTTTCTTTCGAATTCACCAAGAGATTCCCTTGATATCCCATCATGAGAAGTGTATCTTGCCATTCTTCTTTAGGAAAAGAAATGGGGCAGAGTGCATCATTTAGTTGAAGCACTTCTCTGACTCGTTCTTCACTTATCTCAACGTATTGCCTTTGAATCAATGATCGAATGGACTTGGAACCATTATCAGCCACAAACGTGTGAGCGTTGTTCCAGAAGTCATTTATTATTCCCGAGCTTATGACAGGCTCCAACCGGATACTTGTGATCCAATTAGAGTTTTCAAGGATTCTGAAAGCTTGTTCATAACGACCGGCATCAGTCTAGTTTCTGTTGATTTCGCAGTATTGATTGTGGGACTTTGAAAAATCACAACAAATAAAGCCCTTTGTCAAGAGTTCAAGTGTCTCATGGAAAAACGCTTTGAAATGAGATCAATGAGGGAACTCACGTTTTTCCTTGGTATTGAAGTTAAACAGAATGAAGGAATCCTAATAAGTCAAGGAAAGTACGTGAAGGAAATGCTGAAAAAGTTTGGATACCACGACTCTAAAGGCTTTTCCACTCCTGTCGAGACTCGTGTCAAGCTTCATTCCGATCTTGAAGGTGAATGTGTCGACGAACACTTGTACAGATCTATGATCGGGTCACTTATGTACCTGACGGCCAGCCGTCCCGACATAATGTTTGCCGTGTGTCTCTGCTCAAGATTTCAATCCAAACCGAAACAGTCACACTTGACGGCTGTGAAACGAATTTTCAGATACCTGAAGTCCAATCCAAAGAGAGGGCTGTGGTATCCCAAGGATGAGCTTTTTGATCTTCGAGGTTTCTCTGATAGTGATTACGGGGGTTGCAACATGGACCGGAAGTCAACCACCGGCGGAGCTCAATTTTTGGGGAACAGATTGGTTTCATGGCAATGCAAGAAACAATCAACGGTGTCTACCTCGCCAGCCGAAGCGGAATACATTGCTGCAGCTTCCTGCTGTTCTCAAGTTCTCTGGATCCAGAATCAGCTTCTGGACTACGGTTTGAATTTTATGTCCACCCCTATTAACATTGATAATACTGCTGACATGTTCATTGTTAAGAATCCCGTTCAGCACTCTAAAACCAAACACATAGAGATTAGGCATCACTTTATTAGGGACTGTCATGAGAAAAAGCTGATTACCTTAGTTCATGTTTCCTCTGAAAATCAACTTGCAGATATCTTCACCAAGGGATTTGATGTTTCTAGGTTTAACTTCCTAGTATAATCAATAGGAATGATTAACTTTGAGTGGGCTCTTCTTAAGGTTCCGTTAGAATAAGTGCCTTAATCTTAGGTTGTGTCGTTTTAGAGGTATTGTCTTTGCTTGCTTTATGAACCCACAATAATCTGATCTTGAAAATCCAAAAGGATTTTATTTTTGTTTCAATCTTTCTGATACCAAGTTGAAAAGCCAAAAAGATTTTGTTTTTTTAAATTTTGAAAGAAAACACAAAAAGATTTTACCTTTAGTTCTTTGAATTTTCTCAAGTTTTTGGTCATTATTCTTGATCATCAAATAAAGCACTAATTGTTAATCAAATCTTCAGAAAATACCAAAAATATTTTATCATATTTTATTTTATTTTATTTTATTTTGTGTCTTTGTGTCAGTCGGTCCGGCCTAAACCGACTCACGGTTGAAAAATTAGAGAAAATCACAAAAATTTGCAAAAATAAATAAAAATCACTAAAAATAGAATCGGGTCATTTCAAATATCTTTTGTGAAGACACTTGTTTAATACCTGATGTCAAAGTCAAAATCCTGAATTTTTAGTGATGCTTCAATAAATACTGAAAAATTGAAGAAAATTCCAAAAATTTGCAAAAATAAATAAAAATCATGTAAATTAGAATCGAGTGATTCCCAACAACTTTTGTAAAGGCACTTGATGGGTACTTGAGTCTAAGCACAAGATTTTTGCAATTCTGCAATGCCTAAAATAAACTGTGAGAAAGAAAACCAGAAAATTTTGGTTTGGTTGGGCAAACTATGAGGAACATGATATAATTCTGGTCTTGTGATCTGACCATAGGATATGATCCAATCGATCAGTAATTCTATCATTCGATGTGTCGGTAGGCTCAGCAAAATAAGAATAAGGCAAATCCTGTGATTAAACTCTTAAAACCATGAAATTGTGGACTTTAAGTCAAAACAGTTAGCAAAATCCTTTAAATTTGCTTAAGTCTGTGCTAAGTAAGTTAACCAACACACTCGAGTATTTCTTTTGCGGAAAGTACTGATTTCAAACCATACAATAAGTGTGAAACATCACACATTCCTCAAATAAGTGTGAACCATCACACATCCATCAATAAGTGAGAAATATCTCACATCCATCCATTGACCGTGACACATCTGCTGAGGAAACTCTGACCTTGTGTTCACGCGTCCCGTCATTATCATTGAAAACATTCCGTGACACATCTGCTGAGGAAACTCTGACCTTGTGTTCACGCGAATCAAAAATACACATCCATCTTGAAATCAGTACTTCCCTCTAAAGAAATAGGGGGAAGAAATTCCATATGTGTGTTGTGCATGACTGAAGTGCTAAATAGACAAAGCTAGGATAACTGTTTGACTTAGTAGAATAAAAGGTCAATCACAACTTTCATTAAACCGGACTAAAACATGATAAATGACATCACAGAGATTTTGCTGAAAATTGCCTTGCTTGAGCTTAAGTGGAAAACAATACCGACAATCTGACTTAGGTTACTGAATCTGTGAGGTGATTTGACTTGTAAGTGTATGTGATCACGTAATTGACCAGTTTGATTCCTAACTTAGTCCAACCATTACCGAGCAAAAATATGCAAAATTAAACAAATAACTGGAAATTGCCAAAAAATAAGGCTTTAACTGTGTAAATGAAAGTACTATGCTTTGAAATAACCAAATTTGTCATAAAACATGAATTTGGGTGCTTTGTGCTTAAAAACATCAAGTTTGGGAGAATTTAGTCAAATTTGAGGTCCATTTGCAATTTTAAGTATAATTAACTGTTTTGGTAAGTTTGGGCTGGCCTGACTCAAGTTAATCAGTTTCAATAAGGTTTTTGGTCAAGTGTGTGAATTTTTAAATTTTCTGAGTCAAAATGGTGTTTTTAACATGTTATGCACTTAGAAAATTCAATTATTCCCAAATTGCCCCTAATGAGTTCATTTAAGTTTTTGCAAATCACTGAGTTCACAATTGAGAATTTTAGTGTTTTGGCTTCGGTTTTCTCATATTGGTTAAAAATTGATCATAAATCAGAAAATTCTCAAATAAAATTTTAATTAACTTGCTGTCAAATTTTTTCATTTTTTCCTGTTGGCGATCTCGAGTGCTCTTTGGCGATTTCGCCTAAGTCTTGTTGATTTCGCTTAAGTCTTGGTGATCTCGAGGATTACCTTGGCGATTTCATAAAGACCAAGACTTGGTCTTGGCGATTTCGCCTAAACCTTGGCGATCTCGAGCTCCTCGAGTGTTCCTTTGGCGATTTCGAATAAATCAAAAGGGTTTGGTGATCGGTTTAAGTCCCAAATAAGACAAGTTTGGGTTGTATCTCATCACTTAGATCAAACAATAGCATTTTTGACAAAATATGTCCGTTTGACCTATTTGGACTTTAATCAGTCTAAACTCATTCCAATAGGAGTCAAATGACTCAAATAACTTGATAAATGGATTCTTTGACATAAAGTGGTAACATTTGTTGCTTTTGTGTTGTTTTAAGAATAAGATTGACCAAAGTGACAACATATAAGCTATTCTTTACCATTTTTTACTGATTCCATCTTTCAATTGAATCTCACTGGATATGCTGCTTTAAATAATAGAATTAAGTCAAGTTCTGGACTTTAACCTGTCTAGCATAGATTTGAACTCAATGTAGGTTAAATCTGCTGTGGTTGACTAGTCTTAACTTGATTTTTGACAATTGCATGCACAGTTGACTTTTTAGGTCAAACTTGGTGAAATTCTCTCATGTTTAATGAATTTGACCCTATTTAGGCTGTGTGTGGCTACCAATCAACTGTTTAACAAATTTTGCCTCATTTGATAACAGATTTTTGTCCAGAAACATTCCAAGACATTCTTGTCTCTTAAATTGATCTTAGCTCAATGTAGATCATCAAAGAGGTATGTGTCAAAAATTTATGCCAATTCTTGATATACAACTATTGAGCTACACAGGGGCTATTCATTAAACTCACTCAATCAATTTGAATCACATTAGTCAAATTCTAATCAATTCATGATTAATCACAAACAGGATCAAGCATTGAACCTGTTGATTTCTAGAAATATCTGAATTAGATCTTAGCAAACATTAGATCTTTTTCGAGGTATGTCTTCTGATCTCTAATAAAGTATTGGAAATTTGACTTCTAACCATTCAGGTGGATTGTTCTACTTACTGCTTATGCAATAACTCAATAAATTTCATGAAATATGACTTAGCATGCTAAATTTCTGCAATTCTGAGCAAGTTTTAAGACTGTACTTGATTTAATGAAATGACATGCATATTAGTCATTGTTTCATGAGTCTTTATCTTTTATTCTAAATAAATGGTTAGGTTAGGAACTATTGAAGCTCATATCACACTTATAAGAAAATAAATGCTTGCAAGGTTAGAATTTAGGGCTGATTGCTCCTATTTGTCTCTGACCTTGATGTTGATGCTCATGTCTGATATTGAATGCTTCTTGTTCTTTTACTTGACTTTATTTGACTTTGGTTATGTGATTTAAGCATGTCAGAACTTCATACATGTATTCTGATTCATCATTTGACATCTTGTATATGCATAAGTGAAATTTTTCATATTACTCCCGTACAAGTAGTTAAATAGAATATACGTGTCTGTAAGTGTCTCAAATTGCTCAAATCATGTTGGATTAGGAATACTTGGTTCAAGAATCTTGTTTGACCCCAAAATCAATAATCCAAATTGTGAAAAACTCAAGTTTAGGGGGAATCACTTCTTGATTCAAACTTAAGCTTTTTGAGTCATTTGAGTCAAAATGTTGACTTTTTAACAAGAGTCCACTCATTTGAGTGAAATTTTACACAAATTTCTCAAATTCTATCATAATTTGCCATTACTTGTGTTTTTCATCAAATAAACATCAAACGGCATTCTTGAATCAAAATTCACCTTTTCCTTCGCCAAAGTCAACATTTACAATAAAAGTTACTATTTCAAGGGAAATTACGGGAATTTGGGTCATGTCTACTGACATCCTCTATTAAACTAAATTGATTGTTTTTGAGGAAATTTGAGCCTATGCCTTAAGTAAACTTCTTTTATGTCTTTGTAAGTTAATTGAAAAGCTCTGTCACTATCACGAATCTAGTGTGCCATGACATTCAGTTAACTTGTCAAATTTGATGTAATCATGTTGTTTCTTATGTGCAGATGGCTCCCAGACATGAAAGAGCAGCCAATGCCCCTCTGGATCTCTCCAAGGCTCATTTCAATTCTGTGAATTTAACAGAAGCTGGATAGATGCCAGTCTATATGAACAGGCTTTCAGAATTCTGGAAAACTCAAGTTGGATCACTAAAGACAGAGCCATACTTGGTTTCTAGGAGAATGATGCCCGGTTCTTACACGCTTTACCGGCTGGATCAGTATGATGGACCCGAAGTTCCATTTTTCCCGAACATGATTGAGGGAATTGGTGTGGATGAAGATCAAGGAAATAACAATGATGATGCTGATATGGCAGATTTCAATGCTGCTGATCCTGATAATAATGCAGCAAATCTACAAGATGATCATCCAATCAACTCTCCCATTCATGATGACCCTATGTATTCAGAACCTGAAGACAGAGCTTCAACCAAAGATGCAACTGAATCAGACAAATCAGAAGATGAAGATGAAGAGTCTGGTAATGAAGCTGATGCGTCTGGCAATGATGCTAACAATAACTCAAATAAATCTGGATCCAAAGCCGAATCTGGGTCAAGATTCCAACCTGGATCAGAATCAAGTTCTGACACTACCAATTCTGATACTAGGGGTCCAAAAAGAAAGAAACTGAAAACAAGAGAAAAAGCCAAAGTTAGTGAACAACCTGAAGCGTCGAGACATAAGAGCAATAGCAGAATAAAGACTATGCAAGATCAAGA